>JAMKCH010082059.1:0-58538 GCA_023653785.1 Ophioderma brevispina
GTTTGGCCGTATTTAACGGATAGGTCAGACGAGGGATGGAAGGCACGAAATCACCAAATTTAGCCGTCGTCATGGTTTTTATAAAAAAAGCAGGGTTATTTCAAATTGTTAGGCCCCGATTAAAAAATGATCCGAATCTTATATAGCCCTCCCTCCTCACTTGGGATAAGGCCAAAACTTTTTTTTCCAATCCGAAAATTTAATGGATTAGTTACTTTTTTTTTGTATGGGCTTGGCCGGAAGCGTCTGAATATGTGTTGGCAACGGATTTTGTTCATCGGTAGGTGGGCATTTGTTTACCGTGTGGACGACCTTTAACCTCGTGATTTATGCTTCCGGTTTCTAAATTGGACTTCATGCTGCTTTGAGAACGATCGCTCTGTCCTATTTCTTCATCAAATGGAACCACTTTGGGATATAAATTGAAAAAACAAATGGTTATGTAGAGTAATGGAAAGTATTGCAAGAATTCACATGGAAATGTATGGTTGAGGGCGTATGGGCGGGTATTTTGTTCTGGTACCTTGCAAAGTTTGCTGTTCATTTAAATATACCGTATGTCACTTTAGTACACCGTACTAGGACATGAGGCGGCTGTTCGATAATGTCCAGTGCTAAGATAAAATGGAGTCGAATGTGGCTAGTTACTAGGACTATTCTTATCCAGTGAAAGCCATTCAGAAATTTGTAACTGTGACAGCTATAGTTATTTTGTCAACCAATGTAGACCCCTATGCCCCATCTTGCTGATTTACTATTTTTAACAGAATGTAAATACCAAATGTTTTAATTTGTGGAAGTGATTTCAGTAAGGGTCTATTTCATTTGTAGAATATTTTTTTTGGCCATTGACTCTGTGCAACGAGAGATTTTGTTGCACCTATATTTGCTGTCATATGCATAATAGTAAAGTTCACATTTAGATTAGACACTCAATAGATTTTCTACCTTGTGTTATGCTACAGAAATGTCTAAAAGAGAGAAAAGAGGCGGTGATTTTGATTTTTTAAATTTCAATGTAAAACATAGGAAGAAATTTCGTATGTGCGCCTAGACTAGTACAGGGAACCTTTACGTCGTTTTTTGACCATTGGTGGTCGGCACAAGTAAGGCCAATAATGCATTGAAAGCCGTGTAGCAATCATCAAGCACTGCTATAAAGGTATCTTGCCGACGCAGTGATGCGTCAGAAGTCATTACACTAAGAAAAATAACCCTAATGGCCGCAGTATTTATCATGACAAGACTTGTACTTGTTATTTATCAGGACTGCCATTCTGTTTCTTCGATGAAAATAAAGATTAGTCTGTATTTGGAGATATTCTTGTCGGGATGCGTGCTACACGATTTGACTTATGTAATGGCGTTATACTAGAAAATGGAGGGTGAATGATTCGTTAAATGGGAAATGCAAAAGATTGATAATGACTTCTTGGACATGCCGAAATTTCAGTATGACTCCGTTGTTACTAGGCATAACCTAGATCGAAAATTAAAAATTTCACAATTTTGTACCAAAGAAACAAGAAGACAGAAAAAATTCTCAGCGTAATCCTTCAGATGGGGATCCTTTTGGGCAAGCTCACATATGTACCCCTCTCATATATTTACAGGCAACATAAAATGTTATGATTTGAGCTGTTATTCCGTTTTTGATCAAACAAGGCCAAAATTAAAATAACTTTTTGTATCATGTAATATATACGAGGGGGTACATATGTAGCCAACTATTAAAAAAATCCTCAAGCTTGACATATGAAAATCAGACAAGGTCATCATAGAGAAAATCATTAAACTGGTTTAGCATGTTTTCTTGAATGAAGTCAAAATATTAATGCATTCGAAAAAATGTCATTTAATGATCAAGAAATGTCACATGATCCCAAGGACCCAATAACCTTCCATGTTTAAAATTCTGTGCGTCACAAAGAAGGCGGGGGGATTGTGGGATCAGTGTGTAGGAAATTTATTGTGAGTGGCATAATTTCCTGCCCACGCGGGCACGCTCCAATTCATCATATAAACGTACACTAAACGCAAACAAAAAAAAAGTATCCGCTCATTTTCCCACCTCATTAGTCGTTATATGTACTTTAATTGAAGAAAGATGACAAAATTTCATAATCAGTTATTCAAAAACAATATCATACTAACCTATAATATATTTCTTATTTGTCAACTAACTAATCGGAAAGTCTTTCCCTAACATGCCGCCACGATCGTCGCGTCGACATGTCAGAGAGGCGCTAACCATGGGTGGGTCCATTTAGTGGTCCCTTGATACCGCGATAATTATTGCTGCTGAGCAATATCTCACGCGCCTGACCACGAGCACGAGGGGCCGGCCACTAGCACAGACGCACCCGTGTGAAGCTCGCTAACGTAACAACCGTTACTCAGTTTTATGCTTAACAGTTTAAAACAAAATAGATTTGTCCTAAACTAGTTCACAAACACCATCAACTGGAGTCTAAAGTATTTTAACGGCGGCGGCATCCAATTTAATATTTTGGCGATGTGACGGCTCAAATTTTAAAAACTCAACGGAACTTACCGCCCATGCCGCCGTCGGGCCGGGGCGGCGTGCGGTTGATCTTTCCTGATGTAGTATCAGTAAATCACATCAGATTGTAATATGACACGATACACATTTCTAGATGAACCTGACGTGCTATAAATTGTGCCCGCCATTTTTATAGTTTATCCTTGTTTATATTTGAAACTATCATTAATAATAATAATAATCATATTCATAAATATTTTGACTTAAAATCTTTTTGACATGTGAAATAATTGATACTTCTTTGCTATCTTCTGAAATCGTTTGGGTTATTGCGAATTGATCTCTCTCTCCCTCTCCCCTCTCTCCCTCGCCTATAGATCAATAATTTATACCATTATTATATATCGGGACTGTCCTCTCCTCCTTCTCATGACCCATCCTCCCCCTCTCTATATCCCTCAACTTTACTCCCTCCAGAAGTTACGCTCATTCATGCCGTCACCCAGCTCTTACAAATTACATTTCCACCACTGTCCGCTCTTCGAGTTTTCTTCCATCTTCCTGCCTTTTTATGTCCTTCGCTGCTTTTTGCCCAGTTTGTTTAGTTTACTACTATTCCCCTTTTTCTTTATTTTTCCCCTCGTCTGACTTCCTCCTCCTCTCTTCCCCTCAGGCTTAGCTTTGTCTTACCCCCCTCCCATTTCCCCTCTTTTCAGTGAACCATCTCTCCGCGGACTTCCCCTCTAAATCTTTCTTTTTCCCTCACATTTCCCCCCTCTCATTACGTTTTATCATTCTCCCCCTCTCGACCACCTCTCAAATATAAATATCTATATATATGGGTGTTTTTTCCCTTAATAGTTCTGGGGCCCAACGTGTGAACATTTTGAGAGAACAATGGACAACAAAAATTAAGGAAGATCTCAATAATTTCTTGAAAAAATATTTGATAATACCATTCCTTGTTAAATACCATCAAATTGGTCAAAATACTTTAAAAACTTAAAATATTGCAATAAACTGCATTCCGGTTCCCCGTGTACATGGGACACAAACCATTTTCTGATTTTTTTAAAGATAATTCATCAACAATTACTATGTGATTGTGTATAGTTTTATATGTACAATATTTTGGTTATTTGAGGGGGCCAGTAAGATTATAGTACAATGGTCATGCCTACATATAAAAGGATGTTTTCAGGCACAGTGTAGCGGGACACCATGTGGTGTCCCGTTACACGGGAACCACAGATCCCACAGGATATTCAAAATTTAAAAGGTTTTTAGATACACTGTCTTTAAAAACTTTGCATGATATAGCATGAGTATTATGCAATCAATTGCATTAACTTAAGCATGTCAACTTTTTGCATGCAGTTTCTCAGACAAACCATTGGTTCCCATAGGTAAACGTGAAAGCGGGACAACCAAAATTTTGGGTTTTGTCTTTACACGGGAAATCAATGACTGGCATTGATAATAACATGATCGGCTAAATACCAACACATTCAGATTTATTAGTTATAAAGCTTTACGTGTTTTGCTTCATAATAAATCGTTACAATATACATATATGTTCAAGGTTTTGATGCACATTAAACCAAGAACACAATGCTTCAGTAGCTTTTTTATTTCATTCACAGGCTTGGGGTCCCATTCACACGGGAAATGACACCTTTAATTTAGACATAACATTAAAGTTACTGAAGTTCAATGTTTCTATTATAATAATCTGAAACTTAGAATGGCAAATGCTGATGTAATTTTAAAATGGAATTTATAAGTTAATACATATCTTAATTGTTAAATTTAAATAACAAAATTGTCACATAGTAAACGGGACAACAAAGTCTACTGGCACCCAATTTACGGAACCCACCCATATATATATATATTAATATTATATATTATTAGATCTATCTTCTCATCTATATATTATATCTTATCTCTATCTATCTATATATCATTATATATATATCTATATATATATTATATTAAATATATATAAAGGAAACCAGATAAGAGGGGAGAAGAGGCAAGAAGGATATACAAATGACCTCGAGAAGAGGCAGAAAAACTGAGCGATGTGTAGAAGAGCGAGGGGTGAGGAGAAAGGGGGGAAAGGAGAAAAGGTGGAGGAGGCAAACTACCGCTGGCGGGCTTATCAAAGGAAAGGAGAAGGTTTGAGATAATCAGCAAAGCGAGTATAGGAAAAAGCCTAAGGGTCAGGAGAAAAGGAGAACAGGGGAGCAGAAGGAGGTTTGACAAGTAGAGGGGAATGGAACGTAACGAAGGAGGGCTCGAGGGGAAGCATAGGGAAAGAGGGCGGGGAAGGGTAAATAGAAGCGAAAGAAGAAAGAGGGGGCAACAGGTTTGGGGTATAGCGAAAAGGTTAGCGAAAAGAGAGGAGAGTGAGGAGTAGAGCAGTGCTGTATTAGGAGAGATAGAGAGGTCTCTTATATATCTTATATCTCTTTCTCTCTCTCTCTTCCTCTCTTCCTCTATCTCTCATCTCATCTTTCTCTCTACCCCTTGTCTCTAGGGTCGACCCCCGGTGGCCTACTTCAGTAGCTTATAATGAGTTCTTATAGGTATTTAAATTAAGTAATATGCATTATCCTGTGTTATTCTAGTGGATTCCCCTTCTGGTGCCTACCTTAAATTCATATCTTTGACGGAATAAACCGCAATTCTAAAGGAACCAGTGCAGGGAGACAGTAACGTCTTCCCCTAACGTATTCATGAGTACATCACAAGATCATGGCTCCCAAAGGTGCGACTCTAGGGTTATCTATCATTTGTATCCACCCAGCCCCCCGCATTACGCACTGCTTATTCACTTTGGATAGACTACGTCATAAATTAGCTGGTGTGTGTAAAGCAAATAGAATGACCCAGAAGATCTCAGAAGAGCTTCAGAAAACTTTCGGGAGTCATAGGAGCTAGTTTCTTCATAAGTACCAAGTCGTCGTGTACAATCCCACTATTGAAATTGGAGTTTTTGCTGTTGGAATATTCCGCCAAGACTCTTTGCAAGTTCGGAATCGTAATTGTAATCTCGCTGCAAACAATCCGCGTCGCGGCACACACCAGTAAGTTTAGTAGTTCTAAAGTTAACAACTAATTATATAGATTAATCTTTGATTATATATACCTAATCGATGGTTTGAATGAGATTGATTTAAAACCACCACAATTCATAAATTCTTTGTTTTAATTTGTAATCAGTTTCACAGTGTAGTGTCTAGTTTATTCGGAGTTTAATCCGTAATGTTTTGCCGGTGGTTTTGGATTTGGTCATGGTGACCGTAACAAAATTGGGGGCTCGTGTCTCGGGAAATACACTGTAACAAAAAATATAGGTTAAAATTTTGAACAAATTTTGATTGTGTGTGTTTCACGTTGCTATCAGTGCTATAATATGTTATTTGTGACAGAAGTGTTGATACACGATGGGCGTTTAAAAAAAACGCAGAAGAGTTTGTAAGATGTTACGTGGGAAGAAGTTTGATTTGCTCAAAAAGCCAGATGTAAAAATGGAATTGGCCAAGTATAATGGGATGGACTTAAGCATTATATGAGAAATCAGTTAAATTAACAACTCATTTGTAACCATCTTGTTTGAAGAAGATTTGTTAATGAAGGGATGTTTGGAAAACATAGTTGAAATTCAGATGAGTCAGATAGTGCTTTGAAAATAAACGTTTGGAAATGTCAAATGCAATTAGACTGGCCACTTACAAATGCAAGGAAAGAAATAAAGACAAGATAGTTGGCTTTAGAAACATCATAAGTTGAAAAGTAAGAGAAAAAAGGGCAAGACATATTGAATTAGAAAGGCACTAAAAAACAAATAATAGATGCAAATTACAAAGGAACAAAAGAGAACATGACAGATTAAAAATGGAACAAAAGAAAAATTACAGATTAAATTGAACCAAAGGAAAAAGAATATAGGTTACCAAGAGGAAAGAATTAAGTTGCAGAAATTAAGCCAAAACAAAATTAGAACAAGAAAAGTTAGAAAGGGCACATCAGGCTCCTCCTCACACTCGGTTTTGATGCCACCAGGAACATCAAATTGGTTTCTGACTTTAGGGAAACGGAAGTTGACAAGATTTTTTGCACTTTGAAGATGCCGAAAGTATGAAGTGGGCCTAAATAGCAATGGACAAACATTGGCTTCAGACTGCTGTTTTATTGGGAAGCTAGAGAGATCACTCGTCCCTATCAATTGATCAGTTCAGTGATTGAAGTAGTAAAGCAGTCTATTCTTAGGCCTATTAATTAGTGGCAGTGAAGGCGTTAGAAAAATTTCGGAGTGGCGAAAAAACTTGCGGATCAAACTCATGTTGAGTTTGCAAGAGTTCAGGAACAATTTGGATAGGGTGGGCTCCCTTCCAAGGATGTGAAACAAGACTTTAAATCAACTTAGGCAGTTGGTTTTAATTGATGCAGTTCAACAGTGCATTCATTCGACATAAAACTCATTTGGATGAACGACGATATCAAAGATTTTGAAAAAATGTATCAGCAACATAGCAGATGATTACGCCTCTCAACACATAAGTTGCGTTCCAGCAATAGTATGGGTGGGCCTAGTAAATCAAGTCAAATTACAAGAGTTTTAATTCAAATAGTCCGTAACGCAAAGTAGATCATTCCAACGTCATGGTACTACTAAAGTAGGGTAACAGTCAGTCAGTTTCCTCCAGTCAGGGAATAGGGTCCTTCCTATTACCAAACCAAAGTCAGGGATGGTTTTAATCAATGTAACTTGCACATATTGGCAGGATTCAGGTCTGTTATGGCAACTGTTGGAAGTTGATGGGAAAACAGATGGCCATGAAGCAAAGTCTGCCCCCACAGTTGTGCTGTGTCCCTTAGACCACAATTTAGTTCCCATCTAAAACATAAGATGCCTGAGTCCTGAGAATTTAGGGAAGAACTTGACCATTTTTTTTGGAGGGTTCAGTGTCGCTTGATGGTGACAAAGTTTTGGATCCAAATCCTATAAGAATCAGCGTGACACATGTTGTGCCCAGTTCAGTAATTTTGGAGGGGTCATTGCCCTTTCGTGAAGTCATCCCAACAGGTGAAAATGCTTTGATCCAAGGTAAATAATGTATGGATGGTATTTTGTCCCTCTATCAAGGTGAATTGAAGTCTGATTTGGTCTCAGGTACAGTCATAGTTGGAGTAAGACCTGACTTCCAGTCAAAGGTGTTTCAATATTATTAGGGAATGATTTTGCAGGCGGGAAAGTACATCGCGAACCAATTGTTTATCCACATCCCCTGCACAGAAATAGATAGTGAGGATAAGAAAAGTACAGTTTATCCAGCCTGTGGAGTTACTAGGAGTATGGCTTAAGGAACTCCATGCTTGAAGCAAATAGTGATATACGGATGAAGACCTTGTCCAAAATGTAGAGTTTAGAGGACACGTTCATGAAAATTAGATGAACCAGGTCCACTTCCCTCTTCATGGGAGACAGGTTCTTCTCCAAAACAAGAGTCGGGCATTGAGCAAGTTCCATAGTAGGGATAATGATATGATCCGCGTGTTCATAACAATTTAGTTCTTGAACAAGAGAATGATCCTGTACTCAAATCTTATCAAAGGCATTACCCTCAGAGTTCTAGGACCGTTCCTGGTGTTTTTAACAAACCAATGGTGTGCTGATGAGGAAATGGAGGCCACCGGATGCTCCTGCAAATGATTAGTTGAAAGTTGTTCATCAGGTAGTTGTCCCAAAGGTCTATCATAGGGAGGTCATCAGTATTGCCCATGATAGTCCTCATGGCATTCATTTAGGACATAAGACACATGATAGGATTGTGAACCACTTTGGGTGGCCTACACTTCGAAATGATGTTTCGGAATACTGTAGATATCTTGTCATACTTGTCAAGGTGTTGGCAAACCTAATCAGAAAATTCCGCCCCTCCTCTTAACCGATACCCGGGCATTCGAGACGCCATGTTAGTAGGGTCATAGTTGAGAGTAAAATCAATCAGGTATTGCAATTTTTTCATAACGAGAGGGTAAAAGTTTTGATGTGTTCCTCCAATATCTCCAGGGGGAGAAACCGGAAGTATGAGAGGAGGAGATGGCGGTCCAGACTCGTGACAGGAGATGAAAGGAAATGGAGAGCAAAGAGAACGGGTACGTTTGAAAGAAGACGTAAATGGCAGTCAGAAAAGCGTGAAGTGAGTAAGACGTAGAGGTCGCATAAGATGGCAGGCTCAAACAGAGAGTGGGAACACACTGGCAAGAACAGGGATATGGTGCGGGGAGACAGCAAGGATATTTGAATAGGGAAACGGGAGACGGGAAGTCCTCCTCTCTACCACCCCTCGTCGTTTGTCCTGCTTGTTCATTCCTTTCTCTTTGTTGTTATGTTGTTTTTTTTTACGGCCCTCTCCCTCGCCTCCCTCGGGTCCCTCCGTACCCTTTGCCGCTCAGGTGTGCCTCTCCCAGGTTTCCTGAAGCCCGCCCCGTCAAGAATCTTAAGGCTACCACTGTCGGACGGCTTTGACCCGTTGTCCCTCTTGTCGGCCTACCTCAGTCAAGTCAGTCAGATTCCGGGTCAAATTTGGACAGCGGCCTCTTGCAGCACGTGATGTCTTCTTTAGGGATAGCACAGTCGTTGTCCAGTGGCTACCATGCAGAGTCCCAATGATCTTTAGAGGATTCCATAACTCTGAAGAATATGATTAGAACTTACTGTTTTGAATTGGAGAAGGACTGGGATGAGGGAGTTTCACATTGTTATTGGTTTGCGGCAAGGGAAGAGTCACAGGAACCCTAGGTTTCAGTCCCTTTGAGTGTAGTTTTTGGGCACTACAGTTCGCGGGTCCCTTGAACTCCTAAAGGAGAAGTGGCTGAATAATGAAGCTGACACCAACCTTTCTGGACTATGTTTCCAATTTAGTTATAGGCTCATAGGGCAAAAATGAAATTGCCAGGGAGAATGGAAGCAAGCCCATACCAAAATAGGGGAAAAGAAGTGGTATACCCAATTCCAAGAGTAGGGTCTTGAGGCCAGGAGACCAAGTGGTAGTCTTGTTTCCAATCCTGGACATCCCTGCAAGGCCAGATCCATGGTCCCTATAAAAACAGTTAGAGAGTCATCACAGTAAAATGAAGTTGAACTACATAGTCCAACGCCAGATAGGCGTCAGAGTAGGCAATTATGCCAATGTAAATATGTTGAAAGAGTATTATGTAGAAAATTGATGATGGCAGTGGCAAACCGTGTGCTCTTAAGTCTTGCTGAATGAAATGCACATGTGGAAAATCATGAATCTGCAGTTTGTAAATAATGCAACAGTGATGACAATCAGCATGACTATCACTCAAATTGCAAAATTCAGATGTCTCAAGGATTTGGATACAAAACTATCCATTCTTTCAGAAAAATCAACATTGTGAAACATCAGGCATTGATTCAATGATTTGAGGATATTTTTCCGGATGTCCCTAGTAGAACCTGCTGCTTAGGATGTTGTGTGTGATTGTGCACCAATAAAACAGCCCCCTTACAGAGTATCCATGACGAAGAACATCTCAACAAAGAGTAGAGTACAATGTTGGCAACAAGATAATGTTTGTAATCAATCACAATGAATGGAGTTCCCCGTGGTTTTGGTTCTCAAACCCTGATGGTTCCCTTAGTTTGGTGACAGACTTCAGAAGGGTACATCAATGTTCAAAGACTGATTCATTTCCAATACCCCGTATTGATGATTGCATTGACAAAATTGGCAATTCAAAGTACTGTCAGCAAGTTGAGACCTTTTAAGGGGTATTGGCAGGTCCCCTTACTGATCGTGCAAAAGAAATTTCAGCATTTTGCACGCCGGATGGGCCTTTTTTCAGTATCGTGTTATGCCTTTGGGTATGAAAAACGCACGCAACCTTCCAAAGAATTGTAAATCATATAGTTGCTGACATAGGAAGCTGTGAAGCCCTATGTTGATGATTTGAATGTGTACAGTCAGTCTTGGGACCAACACATGGGGCAGCTCCATCACTTATTTCAGAAGTGTCATAAACAAACTGACAGCCATTTAGTCAAGATTGAGTTTTTGCCATGCCATGTCACTATGTATGCCATTTAGTAGGTCAATGCAAGGTCAGCCGGCAATGCTAAGTTGAAGCATTGAGAAGTGCCCACACACCTAGTACCAGGAAAGCACTTCAGAGATTCTTAGGTATGGCTGGATATTACAAGGCTATTTTTGTCCAAACTTTCAGATATTGCCAGTCCTTTGAAAATTCTGCTAGCCAAAAATGTCAAATTTGTTTGGGTCAGTCAGGAATGTGAAATAGTTTCCAGAAAATCACAGCACCATACTATTAGTGAACCAGTTCTGGTTTGCACCAGACTTTCAGAACCAATTCAAGGTTGGCCATAGATCCAGTTGACAGGTGTGGGTGGAGTTCTTACAAGAAGGAGAAGACGGAATAGACCACTTGTCGTATTTCTGTTCCTCCAAGAAGTTTAAAACAAGCACAAAGAAATTACTCCACTATGGAGAAGGAGTGTCCTTGTCTGATTTTGCATTAGGGCATTTTGATGTATATTTGTGCACCACAGTGTCACCCCGGCTTGTTTTCAACAGTCCAACCCCCTCACCTTCATCCAAAGGATGAAAAACAGAACATAGGCTAGTGAGGTGGAGTTTGAACCTTGCAAGAGTACACCCTATACATCAGACACATCAAAGGCAAAATATGTTATGGCTGGATGTCCTTATCCCAAATTGTGTAGTTACCAGAAACAAGGCAAAGCTTTTTTAAAAAAGGAAAGTGTAACATTGGATAAGTTATGTATAGGAAGTTTAAAAATATTGAGAGCCTTAAATAGGTTACGAAGTTTGCTTGTCATCAAACTTTCTTTCTTTAAGGGGAGGGTGTTTACAGGCCCCAATAATTAGCAATGATTTATTCACTTTGCGTAGACTAAGTCATAAATTAGCACATAAATTTATAAATGAGTCTAAATATGTAATATATCAAGATATACCTGGTTTGGTTGCATAACGGTGTGTGTAAAGCAAATAGAATAACTAAAGATCTCATAAGAGCTCAGAAAAGCGGGGAAATTTCTGGAATGGTTAACCTGGACCTTAGTTATTTCATTAGAAGGCAAGGAAAATTCTGGATGACATAGATGGCGCCCTACTTATCACAGACAGTGCTGTTTGTGGGTGATGCTATGAACATTCTAATATGGTAACAAATTGAAATGCTGAAATCCATAATTATGATGTAATTGACTATATTTAAGCACATGACTCATATCGAGAGGACCAGATCCTCTATATTGTTTTGAGAGCATATATAAAGCCCTGGTGAGAAGATTGAGTCCGAGAGTATCACAATCATTACTCCAAGGAAGTTTTTTCATACCATCGTGCCTCCAAGTTATTAGCAGAGTTTCCAATTTGACAGTGACCGTATCACAGTCTATGTACTATCGCCATATAAGTGGACATTGTCCATAGTAGTCTCAGCTCCCAACAGTTTTCGTCCGATTGTGTACCGTTTCCGTTTCCGTATTTCGTGGCCTCAGTATTCCAGGATAAACCAGCTACAGCACTTTGGACGTTATATTAGTCGACCTCCTAGCTTCGGGAGTCCTTAGGATCTAGTTTTCTTCATTAATGACAAGTCCGTCCGTGGACAACGTCCCCCACATTGGAAATTGAGTTTTGCGTTGGAATATTCGCCAGGACTCTTGCAAGTTCGGCATCTTAATATAATTGTAATCTCGCTGCAGCCCGCGTCCGCGGCACACACAGGTAGTAAGTTTTAGTAGTTCATAAATTAACAACTTTATTATTATAGATTAATCTTTGCTTATTTATACCTATCGATGTTTGAATGAGATTGATTTTAAACACACAATTAAAATAAATTCTTTGTTTTAAAATTTGTAATCAAGTTCACAGGGTATTGTCTAGTTATTCAGGAGTTTCAATCCGTAGTTTTTGAGGGTGGTTTTGGCTTTGGTCAAGGTGACCGTATCATATATAATATATATATATACTAGGATATACTATACTATATAATATAATATATATTTATATATATAAATATATATAAATATATATAAAATGTAATATTTTGCCGATGCTACTTCATGCATTTTCAACTTCCACACGCAAGTGGGGTTTATCGCTTTTTTGCGCTCGTTTTAATAAATTGTACAGCGTTTATCTGTGTGCATGAGTTTCACTCGTTCTACCCAATCACAAAACAAACAAACACAGATGAAGGACCTCCTTCCATTGCTTCTGTTTTAAACCAGAACCGTTCACACCTGAGTTATTGATCTTCCATAAACTACTTTCATTAGTAATTATGTAAATGAGGGTTTAACAACTGTAACGGAAAAACTACGTTGTTTTAACAAAGTAACGCCCTCTATACAGTTCATCTGTTCCTCCATATTTGGCTGCTTTGTTTGAAATTGCTGTGGGTACGATGTTCATTACTAAAGTAAAATGATAAGAACAGTAAAACATCGGTAACGGTCATGATATATGACACTGGCAACGAGGTCATTTTCGTACTCGTAAATCAAGTCATGCGGGCGGGGCGAACCTCTTCTGGGTGTGTTGTCTTTCACATTTGGACCTTCACGTGGGCTTAAGGAGCTAATAACGATAAGAACCCAGTGCCAATGACTACACATGTTGCCGACATCTTGGCCGCTGTATCGAATTCGTCGACCCAACTCTTCAACTTCACGAGACATACGAACGTTTATCTTAAAAATACGGCCGAGTTGGCACCATCAACAAGCCATCGGGGAATCAGAAACTTCAAAGATACTTCGCATGGGATGATAGTAAGAAAGTAAGTATTTGTGATTGAATTAGCTATTCAAAAAGTCACACTCACGGAAGACAATGGGGGGACAATGGCCATGATTAAATATTTGCGCAAACCGGAAGTGTCGTCTCAAGGGAAGCATTTACCCCCCCAAAGGCTAATTTGTCAAGGTGGCTAACATATGGAAGTCTTTCTATTTTTGATAGGAAGCTTTACATCAGGGCAAAATTCATCACTTTCGATTTTTTTAAGGACACCTGATATGTGAAATCTCTCGTCGCACCTTTAAAGGGACACATCAGTGATGGTAAATCAGCAAATCGAAAAAAAATCATCAAAATCAGATTTGCATGTATTTAAGAAAAGACGTACAGGTATCTAAAACCTGCAAATGATACGACCAGAAGCAACTAATAAGGACAGAATCAGAGATTTTAGCCATTACTGTCCGAACGGACACTTACTACAACACGTAATTGATTATTGAATGGGAATCGTATCTTGGAACACTGCCGTTTTCTTCCTTTTCTTTCAATTCTACAGCTGGAAAAGGTAACTTATGAGGATTCCACAGACTTATCCTTCACTTTGAAGATTATTTGCAAATTTCAAATATTTTTCAATCACTGATAGTGTCTTTAAAATCTTCATGAGAAATTTCAATTTCGTGTACACACAGACAATGACATGACTGTTGCAATCTGCTCTCATTTCATTGTCTTCATCATCGACAATTTGACACATACCTGAAGGAACATAATCATCATCTCCTTCAGAGCTATAGTCGTCTTCCTAAGAGTCCCTGAATTGTTTGGCAAAATAATCCTTCACATAAATAAAAAAAAAAAACACCAGAGTAAAGCAACCTGCGCTTTCCACACAGCTCATGGCTGAAGATGACAACTAGGGAAAGCACACAAGGGTGACATTCCTTAAGGTAGCAGCCGCACACGAAGTATATACGGGACGTAAAAGGGACTTCACAACATGACGTTTATAATCGCCATTGGTTTTCTGATGGATCATTCAAAAAAACCTATTATACTTTTTTCTCTTTCGGCAGCCATTTGGTTACTGCCTGGTTTTATTAAAGCATACATCTTACATCATACCTTTACACACAATAATCAATGGTTGCTTTTTAGATTTTTTTATCAAAAAATGACATTCAACACACAAACACAACACACCAGACAATCACACACCTACACAACAACAACAACGACAAAAAATCACACGATTAGAACAATATATCATTGTGGCAGCAAGCATATGTATAAAACGTGGTAAAAAATATCACATGACAATAAAAAACATTCAATCAGGTACCTCAATGACACCAAAAGTAGAGTTGGGAAAACAACCAAAGGCAAGATATTGGAGTTTAAAAATCAAATCCGCCAATTTTTCTATATGCAAATTAGTTAACCTTGGCTTTAGCGATATAAAACTCAGTTTCTCTTTGTTATTTCAAAAAAGATTCTAAAGCAGTGTAATTCGTTTCTCATTACTGACTTCTACATCATAAATATAAAATTTTGTACAGAGGCAAATATATTAGCAAAGGGTCTTCTATATACCCAAAAAGCTTATGGAAGTTTGAAAGATTGATATTATTATCAACTTTATGTTTTAATTAAGGTCATGATGTTATTCCAAATTGGTGCAACGAACCTCACAGTCACACCGACATGACAATGGTTTTCATAACCTTTCACAAAAGGAACAATTGTGGGAATCCCTCTATTGATTTTGTACAAAAGTTTTAATGCAATAGCATTATGGAAACTTAAATAAATGATCTAGCGAGTTTCATAGTACAATAAAAGTTCCTTGTGTGAATTTCCTCCCATTCATTCAAATAATATCAGAAGAGAGAGATTGATCCCAGAAATTTGGTTTTTCAGGGCTATTATTATCATCAGGCATCATAAATAGTGTTGATACTTGGGGATTTTTGGGCTCCTTACCTGCAAAAAGCAAATTTTCCCAAAATATGGTCATAAAACCAAATCGAGAGGATTTGAGCTTCATGAAGCCACTCAAAGGGAATGTTATTAAGAAGTGATGGATTTCTTTCATCCATCCTTGGGTAGAAATATCAATTCTATTATCATACATCAAAACACATGATGGTGGAATTAATTCATTCAACAGTCAACAAACCTTAAAACACCGTCTCTAACCATTCTTGAAAATAAAAACTATTGCTTTGGATTGGTTCTGAATTTTTCTGTTAAACCACCAAGTATGACAGGGCCATAATCATATTCTGTAAAGATCTAATTAACATGTACCAGGGCCCTTTCCCTGTAAAAGTACCAAGTTGTAATTGAATCAGCCAGCTGAGTATTACCAAGTTTTTTCAGAAGTGATTCTGGAGTAAAAGATCTCCAAAGTAAATAAACATCAGGATGACAAGATTTCAAGGCTGACAATTCAATTGTTTTCCATGTACACTGATAGTCCCTCATCTAAAAGATTTTTGACCAAAACATTTTCAAAGCCTGAGAAAAATAAAACGAAAATACATTTCAATTTAAAATATTCATTTTTTAAATTTTACCTTTTGTATTTGTTAGCGTAAAGTGTATCGTATTTCATTTAAACATTTGAAAAATAGACAGTTCAAAACCTCTTGTAAGTAGTCCATATTTCTGTATGGTATTCATTTAATTTCGCGATATATCAATTTGAAAGAAAAATAATGTTCATAAATTAAATGTCCTCATAAACTCATTGTATACGTTTGTATATATTGAGTTTCATAAGCAGAAGGCCCCGGGTTCGACTCCCAGTTAGATAGGCATACAAGTATAAAATTTACTTCCCACACTGTTAAAATGTCCGTAAATTAAGAAAAACAGATATTCCGAAATTACGGAAAATATGTTTTAGAAAACAATAAGAATAAAAAACAAAAACATAAAAATGTTAATTTACGGAAAATATTGTCAACAAATTTCTGGCAGCAATAGTTTCCGGAATTTGTTTTTGGTCCGTAATTTAAATTACGGAAAATTCTGTTAAAATGCACATTTTTTCCGTAATATGAGACAAATTTCTGTAAAATTACTGTCAAAGTTCCGTTAATTGACAGAAATTCTGTAAATTACCCTAAAAATGACTGGAAATACTGCTGCCAGAAATTTCGTAAATTTACGGAAATATTTTTAACAGTGCACATGATTAATTGTAGGTTGGAGACCCGATCGACTACATCGCCACCCCCCTCTTACTCCAAGTTGATATTTGTAAGGAAGTTCATATTTTTCTCGTTACCCCAGTAAAAATTGTAGGCCCAGGAAATTGTAGGCCCAGTCCTGTCAATGTTATGAACAAAAACGTCTCCAAATGTGGAATATCACATTTTTAAACACACACACACACACTGCACACCACACAATGTCCTATGAGACAATTTAGTGCACATTTGTGCTTCTATTTATCCAAAGGATGACCCGTTTTAACTCCCAAAAATATGGATTAGATGTTTTAGGGATATACTTCAGGCATTTGATGAGGGGAAATCAGCAAATGAAATTTCGGACCATGATCGGCACGGCGTACAGGTGGGGGGGGGGGACAGGGGGAATGTTGCCGCCCCCTGACGACTTTGGCCGGAAAAATTTGCAAAATCATGCTACATCAGCCGTTGTTAGCCCACTGCCCGGGAAAATTGGCCTTTTGACCCCCCTGAGAGGGAAAATTTCCTAAGACTGGGAAATTTGCCCCCTCAGAGCGGTCAGGCCCGATACGCCACTGGATGAATCGGTGCAACCGGGGGGGGGGGTTCTCAACACAAATGACCAAAAGGGGAGGGCCAAGACTCGCGGTCCCTTTCAGCCTCCTGGTATATCAATGACCCCTTTTTTTCATGCCAATTTTGGTATAGGCAATGGGTCGTTTTCAAAATTTCAGCTGAAATTGGTTGGATAAATTAGTCACATTTTCTCAATCGGAAACCACATTTTCTAAAAATTGTTGGAAGTAGTCAAATTTTATCAATCTGAAGCAAAATTGTCCAAATTGCTTAAAATTCTCAAAATTTTTGCGTTGAAAATGGCAAATTGGGTTAATTTGGCCCAAAATCGGTGCTCTCTGGTAGAGCTATGGGTCCTTTTTTTGGCAAAAATGGATAGCTATGGGTCCTACTTCCAGATTCTCGGGCACGTCCCTACCCAAACCCAACTGAGAACCCCCCGGGCGGGTAACCTACTTTAACATCTAACTATTCGATTTAAATGTAGGGTTATAAATCAGAATCCTATTCTAGACGATTGGGGAAGAAGTTTGGAAGACTTTTCTCGTAGTTGAGGGTGCTGAGTCGAATTTTTGAATTTTCAGAATTATTGCCCTGGTCATACTGAAGCAGAAATTCATTTTAATTCTTTCGGTTGATTGCTCTGTATACAATTTGAGGTCAGTTTTTGGTGACGTACTAAACATAAAAATATTCAAGGAAAGCACTTTACGTATGGGGTGCCTTTTCTGTGGAAACACGTGTCTATCAGCTTATATTCACTTATTACGCATTTGTGTTCGCCGTAGTTTTGCATGAGCGGGCATCGTGAACTTTTTCTACAAAAACAAGTTTTTTCTTTCACGCTTCTACTTTATTTACACAGTCGAGGAACTCGACTTGTGTCTTTCTTTCGTACGGTTTCTTTCTCAAGTTAGGCGGTATCGCCTAACTTACTCTGTCTTAAAGTCGAGAGGAACTCGACTGTGTTTTTCTTCTGTACGGTTTGTTTCTTCTTCTTCGTTTCTTTCTTCTTCTGTCAACATGCTAAATCTCAGACATGGAACATCCCATATTGACCCAACTGGTCACAAGACAAGTCACATCACAGAAAACTTTTGACTGACCCGATGGTGGCAAAGGTCACGATAGGGTCACAGGGGTCCACAACGTTAACTATGTAAAACATCTAGAATTAGCTTAAACTCACTATACTGTCATCGTTGTAGTGACTTGATCAACACTACAACAAAGTCAATTTTGACTTTATCACTTGACCCATGTTTAAGGGGTCAAATCAAAACACTTCAATTACGTACCCTTCAAATTCACTACTCCTCCTAACAGATTAAGCAACTTGATCGTGAGAATGCAATGAATTAACTTGAGCCCCTTTATACAAAGTTATGTCAAGAGTCATATGGGGTCATGTGGGTCACAGATTGTCAACCATATTTACTGTGTGTAAAATTTAAAACAAGGTCAAATGAAATCTTTTTTACCCACCCGGTTAGGACTTGAGAGAGGTCAATAAAAGTCAATCATGACTTCATCACTTGACCCATGTTTTAGGGTCAAAGGTCAAATACTTCAAATGAACGTTAACTTCAAATCACTACTCCTCCTAGAGATTAAGCAACCTGATCGTGTGAGCAGCAATATGATTAAGCTTAAGAGCCCTTTAAAACGTTATGGGTCCAGAGGGCATCTGGGGTATCTGGTCACAGAGGTCAAACATATTTACTGTGTGTAAAATTAAAACAAGGTCAAATAGAAAATCTTTTGATCCCACCCTGTAGTACTTGATGGAGGTCAATAAAATCAATCATGACCCCAATCACCTGACCCATGGTTAGGGTCAAAGGTTCAAAATACATCAAATTACGTACAAAAAAACTTCAAATCACTACTACATCTACAGATTAAATAGGATATAATACGTGCTCAGGATGTGGTGTAGTTGACACCCCCTACAACAAATTTGCAGGTCGTACCCAAAGACTCAAGACCGTGATTGAGTAACAAACCAGCCCGTTCCATCAACGCGAATGGCCTCAAAATCCGTTCTACTATTGCCAAGTTTCAACTTGAACCGCCTATACTCTAACACAGTATATCATGCATTACGGTGTCTGCTAGACCGCGTACTGATGTAGGTGGCGCGGTCTATCTTACTATTTGGGTTTGTAAAATTAAATCATTTTTCCGCTTTTCCGATATTATATCAATGCATAAATTCACCGCTTTCATTTGAACCATTTTACTTCCTAAGTCCAAATAGTCTACAAGATATCGAATAAACATGTTGGCACTGTGTGTTTTAAAAAGGATTAATTAGTATTACGAGATTTTTGCCTGAACGATTTAGCTCTTTCCTCCCCCCCCCATGTAGTTCCTCCCCCCCCCCCCACACACAACACGATATAATTCTGCAGTAAGCATCCATGTCCCTCTAGAACTGTGCCACTTGCCGCATTTTTTTGATTGAGTCCAGTGGCGTTTTGCGCTCTTTTTACCATTCGGAGGAACTCGACTGTGTTTTTCTTCTGTACGGTTTCTTTACACAGTCGAGGAACTTCGTCCTGTGTTTTTCTTCTGTCGGTTTTTCTTAGTTCCTCGTTTCCTCGACTGTTGTTTTGTTTCGTACGGTTGTTCGTCTTTCTTCTTCTTCTTTCTGTCAACAGGCTAATATCTCAAACATGGAACATTCCATATTGACCAAAACGGATCACAAGGCGATCAGCACAGAAAACTTTTTGACAATTACCCGATGGTGTTAAATTTCACGATAGGGTCACAGGGGTCCCCCCTTAACCATGTAAAAAATCTAGAATTAGCTCAAATCTCAAAACTAATGCTGTTCCATCCTTGGTAGGAACTTGATCAACACTACAAAAGTCCATTATGACTTTGTCATATGACACATTATTTAGAGGTCAGAGGTAATATCCTCAAATTACTTACACTTCAATCACTACTCCTCCTACAGATAGCAACGTGATCATGTGAAGTCCATGCATATGAATTAGCTTGAGCCCCTTTATAAAGTTATGGGTCAAGAGTCATTACGGGTCATCTGGGGTCCAGAGGTGAACCATATTTACTGTGTGTAAAATTAAAATCAGGTCAAATAGAAATCTGTTTACCCATCTTATAGGAATGCTGAGCGGTCAATAACCGTCATATGACTTCATCACTGACCCATGGTTTAGGGGTTAAAGGTCAAAAATACTCAAATTATCGTTACAGACTCAAATCACTACTCCTCCTCAGATTAAGGCAACTGATCGTGTGAGGCATGCATTGATAGCTTGAGCCCCTTAAACAAAAGTTATGGGTCAAAGGTCATATGGGTGTCATCATCTGGGGGTTCACAGAGGTGAACCATATTTACTGTGTGTAAAATTGAAAACAAGTTCAAATAGAAAAATCTTTTAGCCCATCCTGTACTACTTGATGAGAGGTCAAAAAAGTCAATCATGACCCCATACATTACCCATGGTTAGGGATCAAAGGTCAAAATACATCAATTACGTTATACTTCAAATCAACTACTCCTTTATGATCACGTGACTCAATGTAGTGATGCACTTTGACATCCCCCACAAAAGCTACTTAATGAATTTTGATCAAAGGGCATTTGGAGTCCCATGAGTCCAAGACATGATTTTTCACTAAAAATGCTTCGGTCTGAGTACTCTCGAGACCTTGTTCAGCTCTGTAGTAACAATCTAGTTACCGTTCTTTCTTTCTTTCTGACAAGTTTCAATGTGCTTCTCTTCCACATACTTGATCGATTTACCACAATTTGGTCACAAGCTGGGTTGTTGATCGGTTCAAAAGTTATGCTTGGTTTGGGGTCAAGGTCACGTAGGGGTCACCAGGGGGTCAAGTTATTTACTGTTGGGTAAAATTAAACAAGGTCAAATAGAAATTCTGTTTAGGAGCCCATCTCATAGGACTTGATGAGTGGTCATAAAAGTCAATCATGACCATCACCTGACCCATTGTTTAGGTCAAGGTCAAAATACGTCAAATTTACTTAACTTCAAATCACTACTTCCACTCCTACAGATTAAGCACCAAATTGGGTGTAAGTCATGCGTATGAACCAGCTTGAGACCCTTTACAAAGTTATGGGTCAAGAGGTCAATATGGGTTCATCTGAGTCACCGGTTCAAACATATTTACTGTTGTAAAATTTACAAATTCGGTCAAATAGAAAAATCTGTTTAGCCCACTCATAGGATTGATGTAGAGGTCAATAAAGTCGTCATGACTTCATCACTTGACCCATGGTTTAGGGGTCAAAGTCAAAATACTTCAAATTACGTTTATACATCAAATCACTACTCCTACTCCAGATTCGAGCAACCTATCATGTGAAGTTTATGCATAATTAATCGCTTTAGCCCCTTTACACATGTTTATGGTTCAAGATGTCAAATACGGGTCATCTGGGGGTCACAGAGTTCCACACCTATTTACTGTGTGTACATTTTAAAAATTAAGGTCACATAGAAAACCTGTTTAGCCCATCGTATAGGCTTGATGAACGGTCATCATGACTTTATCACTTGACCCATGGTTTAAGGGGTCAAAGGTCAAAATACTTCAAATTACGTTTACACTTCAAATCACTACTCCTCCTACAGATTAATCCCTTGACTTGTGAGTCATGCATATAAATCAGCTTGAGACCCTTTACAAAAGTTATGGGTCAAGAGGTCAATATGGGGTCATCTGAGGTCACGGGGTCCAAACATATTTACTGTGTGGTAAAATTTAAAATTTGGTCCAAATATTGAAAATCTGTTTAGCCCATCTCATTGATTTATGAGAGGTCAATAAAATCAATTATGACTCTGTCGACTTGACCCATGGTTTAGGGGTCAAAGGTCAAAAATATTTTTTTATTTGGTAACCTTTAATTTTGTGACTTCACACAAATTAACGCGGGCATATTGTGTGACTTTTCATTAATTGACTTGATGAATTTACCAAAGAAATGGGTAGGGAGTCAATCTGGGTTCCATCTGTGATTCCCTTCCCCGCCTAACTTATACGTGCTCTTTCAAAGAGCACTAAGTCTAGTTAAGTTAGGCGGTATCGCCTAACTTACTCTTTGTTCTTACCGTTTCCTTTCTTCCTTCTTCTGACAATTTTCATTGCTTCTTCTTCCACATACTTGATCGGATTTCAACCTCAATTGGTCACAAGCATGGTTTTGTTGAACGGTTCAAAGTTATGCTTTGGTTGGGGTCAAGGGCACGTAGGGGCCCAGGTCAAAGTATTTACTGGTGTAAAATTTTAAAACGATCAATAGAAAATCTGTTAAGAGCCCATCTCATAGGCATTGATGAGAGGTCAATAAAAGTCAATTATGACGTCATCACTTGACCCATGGTTTAGGGGTCAAGGTCCAACGTAACTCTACTTCTAATTACGTTACTCTTCAACTCACTACTCCTCCTACAGATTAAGCAACCTGATCGTGGTAATGTATGCAAAAATATGAATCTGCTTGAGACCCTTTACAAAGTTTGGGTCAAAGGTCAATATGGGGTCATCTAGAGTCACAGGGATCAACTATTTACTGTTTGTAAAATTTAATTAGGTCAATAGAATAATCTGTTTAGCCCATCCTCTAGGACTTGATGAGAGGTTCAATAAAAGTCAATCATGACTTTCATCATCTTGACCATGGTTCTGGGTCAAAGGTCACAATACTATACTATACTTCAAATACGTTAGATTTCCATCACCACTCCTACAGTGTAACTGATCAGTGTGACTTTGCATTATTGACTTGAGGAATTTACACAAAGTAATGGGTTAGAGAGGTCAATCTGGGGTCATCTAGGGTTATTCCCCGCCTAACTTATATCTTGCTCTTGCCAAAGAGCACTAATCTAGTTTCTTCTTTCTTTCTGTCAACATTCTAATATCTCATACATGGAACATCACATAATAACCAAAACTGTCAACAACGGACACGTACTGCACAGAAACTTTTCACATGACCCGATGGTGTCAAAGGTCAGATAGGGTCACAGGGGTCAAAACAACGTTAACCTTGCAAAAATCTAGAATTAGCTACAATCTCAACTAATGCTGTCCCATCTGTAGCCTTGATGTCACAACACTACAAAAAAGTCAATTATGACTTTGTCATATGACCTATTTAGAGGTTCATAGGTCAATATCCCAATCAAATACGTACAACTTCAATCTACGCTCCTCCTACAGATTAAGTCAACGTGATCATGTGAGTCAAGCATATGAAGGAGCTTGAGCCTCTTTAAAAGTTATGGTTCAAGTGGTCATATGGGGGTCATCTGGGGTCACAGAGGTCAAACATATTCACTGTGTTTCAATTTAAAACAAGGTCAAATTGAAAATCTTTTCCCACCCTGTGTAACCAGGGATCCTAAATAAATCGGGATAAGGACCTCGTCAAGAAATGGATGGGTAGTGGCACCACACTGATCTGCATTGAAATCTGTAGCTATAGTTCGCCAGTCGTGCGTGGCGCTATGGCCTACGTCATCCCCCGGTTGACGTCATGTGTGACGTTATCAGATTAATATTAGCTTATCGAAAAATGGTGGCGCTTATCACCGTTCGAGGAAATTGTTTTATGGGCATTTGTACACAGTGTCACCCGCCTGGTAGTACTGATGAAGGAGGTCAATAAAAAGTCAATCATGACCCCATCACATGACCCAGGGTTAGGGGTCAAAGGTAAAAATACATCAAATTACGTTATACATTCAAATCACTACTCCTACAGAATAAGCAACTTGATCGTGGGAGGCATGCATATGAATTAACTTAAGCCCCTTTACAAAAGTTATGGGTCAAGAGGTCATATTGGTCATCTGGGTCACAGAGGTCAAACATATTACTGTGGTTGTAAATTTACACAAAGGTCAATAGAAAATCTTTTTATCCCACCCTGTAGTACTTGATGAGAGGTCAAAAAAGTCAATCATGACCCCATCACATGACCATGGTTTAGGGGTCAAAGGTTAAAATTACTATTCAATACGTTATATTTTCAAATCACTACTCCTTTTACAGAATTTACACAGTAGATCAGTTTGACTCATGTATGTGATGCAGCTGACATCCCCCACAAAAGTTACTTAATGAAATTTTGATCCAAAGGTCATTGGGGTCACAGAGTCCAAGACCTGATTTTCACTAAACAAAAATGCTTCTTCTACAAGTTCCGTTGAGTCTCTCGACTGTGTTCAGATCTGTAGACAGATCTAGTTTTCCTTTCGCTTCTATTCGCTTCCCACGCGATTAGTTTTGACCACCACCCATGCTCCAGGGCAGGTTCCTCACTAACCTCAAAGGGCAGATATTATTTTTTTTATTTTTTTTTGGCCTTAGAATTCCCTCTAACCTTAAAATAATGATTTTTTTAAAAATATTTTATTAAAAGAGGAAATAGCGAGGTTCGAAACCGAGACCACTGTATCATGAGGGTCAGCATATAACCACACGACCAGCGGAGGATTGGTGTGCCAGATTTTGCAATTCTAATCCTTGCACATTTACGGAATAAATTGCAATGCTATTGTGGTCAGCACTCATTTAACCTGATCCTCATATTCATGTACATACGCACCTACACATGCGCCCTCCCATATACTGAGTTTGGCTACTATATCTCATCTAGAAAAAAATATGGCAAAATGTTGAATTTTTTGTGAAGTTGACTTTTTTACAATTTCCCCACCATCGTCAGACCCAAGGGGAATGAATTACGTGGTTAGTATAGAGCTGTCCCCTACTAAAATATACCAAGTTTGGCTACTCTAGTCATCCAGAAAAAAAAATATTTTGGAAACTGTTGACCTTTTGATACCCCCCCCCCCACCGACTAACCCAGAGGAGAACCATGGGGGAATGGGTGACATGGTTAGTAGGGGCTGTTGTGCCCTCCTACAATTACCTAAAGTTTGGATACTCTACTCATCTATAAAAAAATATATGGCACAATGTTGGCCTTCTTTGTGAAATGTTGACCCGTTTTAAACATTTCCCCACCCCCTGTCAGAGCCAGTGAGGACTTGGGGGGAATGAATTACATATGGTATAGTAGGGGTGTGTGCCCTCCTACAATAAACCTAAGTGAGTCTACTCTAGCTCATCAAAAAAAAGATAGTAGCAAAATATTGACCATTTTTGTGAATGTTGACCTTTTTTAAAAAAAAAAAATTTCCCCACCCCCTGTCAACCCAGGGAGGACCCTGGGGAATGAATTAAATGGGTAGTAGGGGATTTTCCCCTACTAAGTTTGGCTTCTCTAGCTCATCTACAAAAAGATTATGGCAAAAACTGTGGCCGTCTGGGTGAAAAAGTTGACCTTTTTACATTTCCCCAACCCCTGTCAGACAAAGTGGAGAACCCTTGGGGGTATGAATTACATGTTAGTAGGATCTCTACCCTCCTATTAATATAATAAGGTTTTTAGGATACTTTTAACTCATCTAGAAAAAAAGTATGGCAAAATTGTTGACATGTTTTGTGAAATGTCGACCTTTTGTACATTTCCCCAACCCCTGTCCGACCCAGGGGAGGTCCCTGGGGGAAAATGAATTACATGGTTGTAGGGGCGTGTGCCCTCCTACAAATACCTCAGTTAGTTCTAGCGCCACTGGAATATATTGGCAAAAATACAACCTTTTGTGAAATGTTGACCTTTTTTGACATTTCCCCACCCCCGTCAGAGCCAGGGGAGGACCATGGGGGAACGAATTACGTGGTTAGTAGGGGCTTTTACCCTCCTATAATATAACTAAGTTTGGCTACTTTTGCTCATCTAGAAAAAAAAAGATAGGCAAAAATGTGACCTTTTTTGTGAAATGTCGACCTTTTTTTTTCATTTCCCCAACCCCTTTCCGACCCAGGGATTCCCTGGGGGGGGGCGGATGACATTTACATGGTTAGTAGGTGCTTGTGCCCTCCTACAATATACCTCAGTTAGTCTAGCGCAACTGGAAATAATATGGCAAAATATTAACCTTTTGTGAAATGTTGACCTTTTTTGACATTTCCCCACCCCCGTCAGAGCCAGGGGAGGACCCTGGGGGAACGAATTACGTGGTTAGTAGGGGCTTTTGCCCTCAAAAAGTTTGGCTACTCTCTAAGCTTATCCAGAAAAAAAGAATATGGCAAAAATGGTGAAATTTTTTTGTGAGAAGATTGACCTTTTTTACATTTCCCCATCCACCTGTCAGATCCAGGGGAGGGCCCTGGGGAATCAATTACATGGTTAGTAGGGGCTTGTGCCATCCTACAATATACCTAAGTTTGGCTACTCTAGCGCATCTGAAAAAACATATGGCAAATGTTAATCTTTTTTGTGAAATGTTGACCTTTTTTGACATCCCCCCCGTCAGAGCCAGGGGAGGACCCTGGGAACGAATTACATGGCTAGCACTTAGTATAGGGGCTTTTGCCCTCACAAAGTTTGGCTACTCTAGCTCATGTAGAAAAAAGATATGGCAAAATGTTGACTTTCTTTGTGAAATGTTGACCTTTTTTACATTTCCCCAACCCCTGTCAGACCCAGGGGAGGACCCTGGGGGAATGGATTACCTGGTTAGTAGGGGCTTGTGCCCTCCTATATACCTAAGTTTTGCTACTCTGGCTCATCTAGAAAAATATATGGCAAAATGTTGACCCTTTGTTGTGAAATGTTGACCTTTTTTTACTTTCCCCACCTGGCCCTGTCAGAGCCAGGGGAGGACCTTGGGTAATAAATTACATGCATTAGGGGCTTGTATAAAAACGTACGTACACATGCACACATCCATCCAGACATTGCCATTTCATAAGCCGGATTTTGCTGCGCAATCCGTCCAATAAAAAATAAGAAAAAACAAAAACAGAAAAAATCTAAATAAAAAATCAAAATAAAAACGCTATATCACTTTTGGTTTGGGTAGGGATGTATGGCCGGGTGTTTGAACCACTATATGACCACGAAAATATACCAAAAATTGCTGCCCATCCTTACCTAAAGTTATTGAAACACAAGTCTCCATACCTGTGACGTATACCCTTTTATACCTAAGCTTATGGCATCTTATGAGAATAGTTCTCATATCGGGAGATTTTTGAAGAAATGGGGTACAAAATAGCATGCCTCTGGAGGTCAGATTTAGTGCAAATCCAGGTGCAAAACATGTTTTTTTGGCGGTTTTGAAGCAAAGCCCCAGAAGCTGAGAAAAAGGCCGGGAAAAAGGCTGTCTGTTAACATTTTGAACAATTCTAGACCTTTTTTGTGAAATGTTGACCTTTTTGATATTTCCCCAACCCCTGTTAGACCCAGGGGAGGACCCTGGGGGAATGAATTACATTGTTAGTAGGTGCTTGTGCCCTCATACCATACCTAAGATTGGCTACTCTATAGCTCATCTAGAAAAAAAATATGGCAAAATGTTGACCTTTTTTGTGAAATGTTGACCTTTTTGATATTTCCCCAACCCCTGTTAGACCCAGGGGAGGACCCTGGGGGAATGAATTACATGGTTAGTATAGGGGGCTGTGTCCTCCTAATTATACTAAGTTGGGATCTACTCTAGCTCATCTAGAAAAAGATATGGCAAAATGTTGACCTTTTTTGTGAAATGTTGACCTTTTGATATTTCAGTTATGGCAAAATGTGGACCTTTTGGTATCCAGACAACACACACTTCACATCATCCAGACATTGCCAATGCCATGCCATTCATAAGCCGGATTTTGTGCGCAGTTCTTCAGTCTCTACAAATATAACTAAGATTGGCTACTCTATAGCTCATCTAGAAAAAAAGAAAGATATGGCAAAATGTTGACCTTTTTTGTGAAATGTTGACCTTTTTTTACATTTCCCATACCGTCACACCCAGGGGAGGACCCTGGGGGAATGAATTACATGGTTAGTATAGGGGCTTGTGTCCCTCCTACAATATACCTATGGCTACTCCAGCTCATCATGCTCATGGCAAAATTTTACCTTTTTTGTACCCAGACACACACCGTAACGTAATATATACTACCCTTGTACACCTCATCATACATTGCCACTTCATTAGCCGGATTTTGCTGCGCAATCCGTCCAATAAAAAAATAAGAAAAAAACAAAAACAGAAAAAATCTAAATAAAAAATCAAAATAAAAACGCTATATCACTTTTGGTTTGGGTAGGGATGTATGGCCGGGTGTTTGAACCACTATATGGCCACGAAAATATACCAAAAATTGCTGCCCATCCTTACCTAAAGTTATTGAAACACAAGTCTCCATACCTGTGACGTATACCCTTTTATACCTAAGCTTATGGCATCTTATGAGAATAGTTCCCATATCGGGAGATTTTTGAAGAAATGGGGTACAAAATAGCATGCCTCTGGAGGTCAGATTTAGTGCAAATCCAGGTGCAAAACATGCTTTTGTGCCGGTTTTGGAGCAAAGCCCCAGAAGCTGAGAAAAAGGCCGGGAAAAAGGCTGGCTGTTAACATTTTGAACAATTCTGGCAGCACTATTTTTCACACTTGTGCATGGTTTGCACGCATTCTTTATACCTGATTGACCACTGGAAAATATACTTGTAACAGAAATGCAACCCTTTCATATAATAAATTTTCATGAAAAAGGACAGATCAATAAAGGCCCCTACTACACTCTTCTCGACCGCAGGTCCCCGTATATACCCCCTTTTCCACTAACCCCACCCCGGGGATTTAGCGTGATATGCGCTCTTAAAATCACACATCACGTAAGAGCTATTTTTGAAATTGATGTCATAGTAGCTTGTCATATGATTGACATATGGGCTTAAATTTGCAGAGCCACGATATCAAAACATATTTGTAAACACTTAATAGCTATATACTATCACCGGTTGCGCATTTCCCAGCTCCATATAAGCTCATATACGTGCATAGTGTCACTATAAATATAAATATTCATATTCGTATCTTGCTGCACAGTGCATTGAGTGGCAGTGTAACCGGCTTTGAAATAAAGGCCTACGTAGCAAATATTAGTTTCATTTTTTAAAAGTATGTATGATATGGCAATTAATCATTTATATGAACAATAATATTTTGTAGAATTGTACGTAGCAAATATTAGTTTCATTTTTTAAAAGTATGTATGATATGGCAATTAATCATTTGTATGAACAATAATATTTTGTAGAATTGTACGTAGCAAATATTAGTTTCATTTTTCAAACGTGTGCATGTATGATATGGCAATTATTCATTTTTATGGTGTGAACAATAATATTTTGTAGAATTGTACGGTCCGTCGATTATATATCTCGGGCATTGAATTGTTCGTGCGTGGCCTTCAACCATGCATATACGTACGACGGACGTGAGGGTTATTTCCGAATTAGATGCATGCCATGACACTGCGTGTCATGTCATTACTATATATAGCATAATGAAAAAGTACCATATAAATAATTTGCACAATTTTTCCATGCAGTTGTAAGCTAACGTTCAATTAGAAGACATCACCTCTAAGCTATCTCTATACTTTCACTGCAATTGGCTTTAAAAAGATACCATGGCTGACAACCCTATTGTGGTACTCCTTGGCGACAAAGTGCAGAAGAAGTCCAACGACGGGTCCTTGGAAGATGTGCAGGTGGCGACGCTGAAGAAGGAAGGAGGAGTCATCGGTCTTTACTTCTCTGCACATTGGTGTCCTCCTTGCAGAATGTTTACTCCGAAATTGGCCGAATTCTACGAGAATTTCAAGAAAACTGCCAATGGCGACAAGTTCGAGATTGTCTTTGTGAGTTCCGACAAAGATCAAGGTAGTTTCGATGGGTACTTCAAAGAGATGCCCTGGCTCGCTCTGCCATTCGACTTGCGGGACAAGAAGGTGAGCCATATTGCAGAAAAAAGCTGATTCTAGAACAATTCCATAGTGCATAATAGTGCTGGTTTCCACATAGTCGAGATTTTCCTTTGCAGGGTCCAGGGGTTGGGGGGGGGGGGCACAGAAGGTCAGCGTCCATTACATTCATGGGAGTTTGACCTTGTTTCTCACTACTTTGGTAACTAAACATTGAGACACTAAAAAAACTTCGTATTTAATCATCTGAGCTCCACAAACCAATTTGCACCATTTGTAATCCAAACGGAGCAAACTTAACATATTTGGACAGTCAAAACTGAAATTGACCCTTTTTTTATTGATTTTTGATGTTTTTAGCCTTAACTCTGAAACTTTAGGTCTGAAGATATTACAAACTATACCTTTTCTGAACCCTTATGGTTAGTCACATAATGTGGTATACTTTTCAAACATGATTGGATCAATTTAAAACTTGACCCCTGTACAAACTTTGTCTTGGCCCCCTCTCCGTAAGCACCATTTGCAATACTTAAGAATCACGTTTCAGAGTCCTGTTAGGATGTCAAAATATTAATCACTCAAACTTTTGTACATGAGATGTGTTACAAATGTCTCCTTGCTCCCAGGCTAAACTCTCTTACCTTTCCAAAGAAGAGCTCCGAATAAAGTCCCCCCGGTCAGCCGGATTCGAACCAGCAATCTTAGCTATCTTCCGCGTACGACTAAACCACAGGGGCTGAGTGCATGCGGAAAGACAGATTGTAATATATGTCTAATGTCTAAAATGTTCATCTCATCATATAGCAGATTGCAACAGAATTTTAAAAAAAATAATTTTTAACTCAGAGAACTTAATTGTAGTTTCTATAGATCAAACCCTAACTCCATTATCAAACCAATATTTTTTTACTATTTTTAAAGTGTGTAAACCAATTACGGACGCATCTGTGGTGATCCTGTTTCGTTTTGTTTCGTTTCGCAAAATACATAAGCGCGGTATTGATGTTTTGTATATTTTTGTAATCCATTATCCGCGATGCTGGGTTCCTTCCCTTGGACAAATCAAAATTGAAAACTCACATATATTCAAAGGGGCGTTTTTTGTATATTGCTGTGTTTGTGAGTTTTAAATTTTATGTAGTTGCTTTGTACAAGGCTTACGTAAATTGTACTTTGTACAAATCTTAATTTTGTTGCCTTTTTGAATTTTTGTTAAAATTAAAGGTCCATGGCCCGATCGCTAATAGCCTCGTCCCCAGAAGCCCCAGATTTTACCGGAAGTGGTCAATATTTTGGTATCAGAAGAAAGCTACTATTTTTCTCATTTACCCTGTGAAATCTTGGAGCCAAAGGATATTTAGTTTGAAAGTTATGAGCGAAAATGTGCCCCATTTTGGTCGACCAATATTAATTTTACACAGCACTCTATGGGGTTTACAAAATCACGTTTTAGCTCTCGCATCAAAACGGATACAAATATCGGCGCGAAACTTTACAGATGGGGTTTTGGAGTGAAGGCCAATTTTTCAAGATGAAAACTTCATATCCTTAAATCGGGCCATCCCCCTTTAAGAGGAATACCGAGTATGAAATTGCTGCACACTAAAAACGCCAAGTCAACTATGCACCGACTAATGGGGTCAAAATTATGACCACAAAAAGGGTCATTTCACACGTTTTTGACCAAAAAAGGTCAACATTTAACCCCATTTTTAGTCGGTGCATAGTTGACTCAAAACGGGGTCAAAATGACGCCGTTGTTGAAAATATTTTTTAGGGTGTGAAAGTAAAGGGAAACTATAGACAACACTTTTAAAAATGGAGGCTTGATCTTGAAGCCTCTTTATTTTTTAACTTCTTTTTATCAAATCACCATGATACACGGCGCCTTTATTCAAGTTAAAGTTGGTTCTGTGTGGGTTGTGTGCGTGGAGAGTGGTGTGGATGTCTTTTTCATGTGGTGTGTTGTTTCTTCTCTTTTCAAAACCCATACCAAGGTTGGTAAAACTCATAATCGACCTTCATGTCATCCAATTAATTGTAGATTTTAAGTGGTGGATGTGGTGGAAAATATTTGTATGCCCCCGCCCACAAACCTTGGTACAGGGAATAAAAAGGAAAAGAAAAAAAAATGTATTTTCTATCTCGATGTACTTTTTAATACTTTAGCACATTTGCATATGTGTGTTTTTCATTTAGCGCATATACATATCTCTAAGAAAAAAAGGTGCGAAAGAGGTTCTAAACTTGTCCTCTATATGGAACCCTGTAAGGTTCTTCAACGAACCAAAAATAGTTCTTCAACTGCTGTATAGCACCTTTTATGGGTCTGTTATAGGAACCTTTTTGGGTTCTCAGATTTTTAAGAACCATTTTTGAGGGTCCCATTCTTGAAGGTCCCATATAGAACAAAAAAAAAAGGTTCTAAAGCGGTATTTTTTCTTAGAGTGTAGGTGCACGTATACTCGTATGGTTATGAGGGGTTAAGCAATGTCGCAATCTGAAGGAACTATATTTTTAGTTTATAATGACATATACAAAATGAAAAAAAATAACAGATTATTTGCTTCCGAATATTATAGCTACGAATGTGAACACAAATGAAGTCAATTGCATGGTTGTAAAATCTTTTTCCTCTCCAATCGTAAGCCGTTATTACAGTTGCACAGCAACAAGTTAATACAACGTTACAACATGATTATTAATAATAATAACAATTCACAATTTCAACCATGCATATTGATGAGCTCATTGAGCTGTCGAATATAGTTTAAATCGGCATGCATAACTTTTGTACGAAAAGAAAGACATTAACTCCCAATCCGGGTAGAGATGGGGCCTTTCATTGTTTTTATTTTTCCCACTGCTCCTCAGGCGACACATTTTATGAAATATATCCTGTCTTTTCATAACATGATCCAATGTTTATGGAGATCCATCAAGTATTAAGATTGTGTCATTAGCGTAATGTGTTAATTTAAATTCAATATCTTCAATCTCATTCCATTAATGTTCTTGTTTCTTACCATAATCATGATAATTACTAAAATGTCAGCGCAGAATTCAAACAGATAAGGAGACATGGGGTCTCCCTGCCTAGCCTGCAACCACGACCATTAGAGAGTTTGTTTTTAATGCGTGTCCATTTACTTTATATTACAGCAACAACTCGGTACGAAGTACAAAGTAACCGGGATTCCAACATTAGTGTTCCTGGATAGCAACACGGGTGAAGTAATCACAACGGGCGCCAGAAGCATTGTGACAGAAGATCCAAAGGGTGAAAAATTCCCATGGACCTCCAAATAAATCAGTTGTGCAGGTAATAAGATGTAAAATACATTATCTCAGAAATGGTATGAAAATAATCAATGACCCTTAGTTTCACTGCAGGTAATAAGTACATTATCCCAGAAATGGTATGAAAATAATCACTTGCTCAATTGCTTGCTTTAAAGTTTTGTCTTTTTAAAGGGCCCAGGAAATGCAAATAATTGATGTGGTTTGTGTCAAGTCTACAAGGAGGGACGAGAAAGCATTCAATATTTGGGTTGGTGATGACATCATTAGTGAAACTATTGATTTTTCAGAGAGTAATAGAAAATTCCAGGTGACTGGTGTGAATCTATTCATGGCACTGACTGAAAATCAATAGTTTCACTAATGATGTCACTGGTAGTGTATCTTTTTTGTGGCCCTGTTTATTGCAATGGAATGCCCCGTAAAGATTTGGAGTAGGTTTATCATCTCATTTCCTGGGACCTTTAAACTTAAACGTCCGTTTGATTTATTTAATCTTACAGGAACATTATTAAATTTGTATCCTCGACCCTCCACCAGAGAAGACAATCACGTCACATATATCATCAGGAACTTCCCAGTGGGCATGACGGTGTCTGGAGAAATGGCCGGCTGTGTAGACTCCAAATTCATGCCAAATGGATATTGTCATCATGTCGCTGATACCATGCATGTTAATATTTGGGTTATCAAACCACTGACTAACTTCTTTTTAATATGCATGACGTTTTTAGAGCATGTTTATCATATGGGCCTTACTTGGAAATGGTATCGGGGTTTCCATTTTTTAATAAAACACTACACAACACACACACACACAACACACACACCCCCACAATCACCACAACATACACACACACACACACATTATATATATTTACATATATAGATATTATAGAACTCTATATATATTATATATATATATATATATATTATAATAGATATATACTATATATATCTATATATCTATATATATATATATATCTATATAATATATAGTTTTCTGAGAGTGAGGGCCATAGGCCCTTACGAACCATCTGTGTAAAACAAGATTACCGGAATCCAACCAATCCAGGATTTTTTAATATATATATATATATATATATCTATATAATATATTATAGATATAATATATATATATATATATAGATATATATATATTATATATATAGATATATATATATATATATATATATATATATATAATTATATAGATATGTTGTGATGGTGAGGGCCTATAGGCCCTACGAAACAGATCGTAAAACAAAGAGTAACGGATCCATCCCAATCCCGGATTTTAATATTATATATATATATATTATTATATATATATAATAATATATCTATAGATATATATATTATATATATATATATATATATATAAAATCTGGTGCATTTTAATATGAGATGTTTATAGTATATTAGTTCAGGATTTTATTTAAAAATTGCAATGGGATATGTTATAGATGTTGTTTTTATGGGTGTTCTGCGGTGTTTCTATGATCATAGGTCTTTTGTATATATTCGGAGCTATTGGGCGCAATTGTATAGAAAATAGTACATTTTTGCCATGAAAGAGTGAAGGACTATAAGAAGTTTACGGCATTGGTCTCGTCCTTATTATTTCTGGCAAATACGTTATGAATATATTAACATATTCATATACTTATCCGGAAACCGAAACTAGAAAACTTACCGAAAGCTAAAAAAGTATGTTAATGAAAAATATGCTTTCCAGAAAAATGATACTTTTCGGGAAAGCATATTCATTAAAACATATTTTAAGATCTCAGGCAATTGTTACTTTCAAAAGATTAAAACAAAAAATAGAAAAATCGATTTGAACATATTAATTGATTAACATACTATAATGATGTCATTAAGCCAAACGTTTCTGTCTTTTGTTTGTTTGTCTTGTTATGTTTAAGTCATTTTTGTCCCCTTTTGAGTATTTTGCCAAACTTTTATTTCCGTGTTAAATCAAACATAGTTCCTGTCAATACCATATATGAAATCTGTCATGACTCCTTAAAAAACACAGTCTCGCAAGGAATAAGTTAGTTCAATAATGTTACTTAATCTTAATAGACTAATATAAGATTCACAGATGTCAAAAATAACACTTTCGTTTTCTTACATCAGTCTCGTGAATGCAAGCTTCTAAGAAAAAAAAGCCAAATTCAAAATGTAAAGAGCAAGATTTAGATAATCTTTTTTTTAATATGGAGCCCTTAGTTTAAACTGCCACTTTCAGAAACAACCCCTTTACCCTGTACAGTTTTACAGATTCACTAAAATGGATCTAAACCAGAATTATGTGACTACCCCCCACCCCCAATATATATTTTTTTGCTTTTTAATCTTGCAATTTTTAGATGGATTATACCTCTATTTTTGCACATTTTGGCCGACCCCAAAGTTCGAAACTGACATTTTGTTATAAGAGTGTAAATTGGTTTCTTTTTGCACGATATGCAGAAATGATGCCAAACCCCATTGTTATTAATTCTGTTAATTACCAATATTATTGTTGTGATAATTTTATTTTTCAAAAAACTCCCCCAAAAAAATTTTTTAGGTGTTTTTTTTAATTTTATTTAAAAAAAAATAAACAAATTAACGTTAAAGCTTTAAAAAACACAATCAGTTTTGTTTCGGAAGTGATCAATGCTTGTAATATCGCTCTTCGTTATATCGGTTACACTCTAAATTACAGGGATTTAAAAAGTAAATCTTACATTTTAAAGAATCTAAATCTTACTTATATTTAAAATAAAGTCGAAAATGGTTAAATTCACCCTTATAGCTTATACTTGGTTTTTTATTTTTAAATGCTATTGGTTACTTTTAAAACTTTTACGTTTAATTTTTTTAACTCCTTTTTAGATCTAGAATTCACACTAAGTAGATATACTTTTAAATCGTAATAGAATTAAAGTTAATCTATAGATATTTCTTTTAAATCTTATTATATTGGTCACTCCTCACATCCGTATTGATTTACTTTTCATGGATATTAATATTTTAATCTTGCAATGATTGTGGCTGCCAGTACGCACTAACTGGATGCGCCAATGAAGAAAGGCTTTTAATCTTTTCGTATAGATAATGCGACAAGTATTCCAAGATTTTTTTTCTTGTCATATTCTCCTAATGCGTACCGTGCGGCACACATCATGCTGAAGATTAAAATCTTAATTCATGAAAAGTAAATCCATACGGCTTGTGAGGAGTGACCACTCTCAACACGATTTAAAATAAATTGTATAGATTACCTTTTTAATCCATTAGATTTAAAAGTTATCTATTAGTTTTGAAATTTAATCTTAAAAAGGAGTTAAATTTGTAATCGTAAAAGTTTTAAAGTAATCCAATATATTAAAAATAAAACCCAAGGTATAAGCTATAAGTTTGAATTTTTCAACCATCTTTCAACTTATTTTTAAATCTAATGTAAGATTTAGAATTTCTGTAAAACTTTTAAGATTTACTTTTTAAATCCCTGTAATTTGAGTGGTACTTTTTGTTTGTAATCAATGTCTCAATACATGTTGCTGTATGATAACTATATTTGTGGGAATTGCACTCATAAATTTTTGAAATGAAATGAATGTTAGATTCTTCAGTTCATTTCCGTGAAATTGCATCTATTGATTTTCCAAGATTGAAACAATCAGTTTTTGTGAATAAATCGTTTGCATTCGAATACAATATGTCGTATTAATTAACTCAACTCGAATAATAAACCATTCAAATCAATGTCATGTCTTTGAAGGAAACGAGACACATTACTGATCTATACATAAGCCCCTACAAATAAATAGATTTTTATAACCTTCAAATTCAATACACATATTTTAAATCTAAAAATGAACATTTCTATTTCCATTGAGTAAAGGTCACGATATAGTCCGTAAGTAATAACATAGACGTAGTTGTTTACTACGTCTATGGTAATATGCATTAAAAATTTTTTAATTCAACAATCATTGTGAGTTCAAGGTTATTTAACCCGGAATTAACAATTGCATATGACCATACCAAGGAAACCAAGTAGGAACTTGCTATTGCTAGCATAAAATTATTCAAACCACCGGCTTGTTGTTAGCATGGAAATCATCAAGAATAAAATTTCCTCTTTAAAAGGAAACTTGAGCTCTTGTGAGGAATTTGTCTTGATGGCGTTATTGTACTAAGAGCACCTTGTACTATTAGCGTTCTATTGAGCTTCGTCCCCCCCGGGGGGGGGGCACGCACATATTAAATGGATATGGGTGTAGGCTCGCGCTTCCGGATTCCAAACCCAGGGGCATATGGTTCCAGATGACTGGAAAAAATAGGGGACTTTGTCTTTGGGTGAGAGACAACCAAATTGCCCCAAAATATAGGGATTTGGTCCGCTGGACAAATTTGCCAATTTTTCCCCCCAAATGGGGGTATTTGGTTGAGATTTTTGTAAAATTTCTAACAACTAGCGGTCTTTTGTGAAACATTTTTCAAAATTTTCCCCAGAATAGGGTCTTTCTTAAGGTGACAGTGTAAAAATTTTCAAAAACTATGGGGTCTTTGGGTGAAATTTTAATAAATTGTTACTTTAAAAACAACTTGTATTTTCCCCCTTTGGATTTCATGTTGGAGTGCGCCCCCCCCCCCCCGCTCCCGGGCTGCGTCATACAAAATTATGATTCGACTTGGTTTTAATTTGATAGAGTTCTCTTTCATATGAGTTATATATTTATTACTCCGTTTTTTTAAAGTCAAGAATGTACCATATTTCCATAGCAAAATTCAAACGTACACCTAAATGCACTCTTAGGAATAAAGGTTAAACACAGAACCCTTTTTGTCCTGCAGCACCCTTAACACTGCTAAGGTTCTATAAATAACCTTAAAAAGTTCTATGAAGAACCTTCAAATTTTAAATAGGTCTAGGAATGTTCTTTTTGCAGGATATATTTTGAAAAGTTAAAAGTAATTTGAAAGGCAGTGATAATCCTTTGATTGGAAAATATTTTCGTGGCCAAATAAAAATAATTTCTTTCTGTTCTACCAAGAACTTCTGACGGGTGCTTTATTAAAATACATTTTAGGGTTACTATAGAGTTTAAGGTTCAACAAAGAACCATTTCTTGGCTATACAGAACTTTTTTGGTTCTATACAACACCCTAATCTTCGTGGGGTTCGTTATAGAACCAAAAAAAGGTTCTGTAGCCAATAAAATTGTTCTTTATAGGACCTTAAGCTCTAGGAACCCTTAACATGTGTTAATAAAGCGCACTTCAGAGGTTCTTAATATATAACTAAAAGAAATGATTTTGGAGGACCACAAATTATTTTAGAACCAAAGGGTTATCATTGCCTTTCGTGTTGCTTAACCTTTCAAAATATGAACATATACAAAAGGAACATTCCTATAGGCCTATTTAAATTTTGAAGGTTGCGTAGGGTGAAAAATACAGTTCAAAAAGGGTTCTACGTTGAACCTTTATTCTAAGAGTGTGTACTTTTCTAGATTCAAATGAAATTTAGAAAATAAAGTTTGTTGCAATCGGGTGGGCGTACATATCAAAACCTCAGAAAGGTGAACCCAATGAATCATCGTGGATTCTTTGTAGAACAAAAAAAAAAGTTCTGTGGCTAAAACAATGGTTCTTTGTACAACTTTAAACTCTAGGAACCCTTTCAGGTATGTTAATAAAGCACCCTTCTGAGGTTCTTGATAGAAGAGAAAGAAATGATTTTTTATTGGGCCACGAAATTATTTCAGAACCAAAAGGTTAACACAGCCTTTCACGTTGCTTATATCCTTTCAAAGTATATACGTGAATACATACAACCAGGAGTGCAATGGTTTTGGGGTGTATAATAATTATAATAGGGCTGTTTTGATATTAGAGTGTATCGGTGCGCATGGCTACAGAGCGCATAGCTCTGTAGCCATGGCGCGTATGTTCAAGGGTATTATGTTTGATAGAGATTACTTTTGCAGGGGAAGTTTCTGGAGTTTTGAGTTATGCACAGGTAATTTAACAGAAGCATGATTGATGTGAACTTCATATTGTTTTTCTTAATTTATCATGATATTACTAAGATCTTTTGAACAAAGGTTTAAGAGATGATTTTTTAATGTCACTGGGACCGAGACTGCCATAGTAAATGCATCACAGTGTAGCAGTTTCACAAATTACCGTTTGGAAATCCCCAATGCCCAAATCGAGCAGATCGTGTCCTACCCTCCCTGTACAGAACCACATGTATAGTCTCACATCTTGATCGATTACGCTGTGACAACAGAGATACAGAATGCTTGCTGCTTTGCCGTATTGTAGTTATAAACGGTAACGAGATGAATAGTTTGGTGTCACGTGTCAGGTACAGGTCACGTGTCAGGTATCAGAAATCAGTGTGCTCTTCGGGGGCGACCGATATATATAAATCCGACTATGTTAAATCAAGGTCTGTACATATGACCCTCTGCCCAAAGTGCTATTATTTTTTTCCAAAAGACACCGTATATTATGTCTAAACAGTACAAAATTTACCTTTTCCCTACAGATTCAAAAACCGACGTACGATGACGATAATCGGTTGTTTTTTCCACTGTAGGGATACGTACGTCATTTTTACCTGAATGGGTCCCCGAAGCAAAATAATAAACCAATCAATGCCGTGACGTCATCAAATCTTTATTTTTTCCAAAAATTGGCTGTTATTCCCATAATAAAATTCCTTCTTAAGATTCAACATCTGTATATTGTTCTTTAATAATTAATATTCAATTGTCCCCGCATGAATGTGAAAAAGTTTGGTCCATAAGTCTACAAACTGAAAACATAGTCAGCCGGCTAAATACCCTTACCGTGGACTGAATGAGCAGACGGATCCCCGTGTTAGTTGTAGCAGGCTTACAGCCACTTGCGCGCGGCTGCGGGGGTTATGCGTCAAGAACGTTCCTATAGGCCTATTTAAATTTTGAAGGTTCTTCATTATATAGGCCTAAGGTCTTTATAGGACCTTAGCAGTGCTTAGGGTGCTATGACAAAAAAAGTTCTATGGGAACTAATTAATTATCAATTGAGCGAACAAATCATAATTTGAGGGGATCTGGGGTATTCACCTTTGAGGTTGATGAAAGTCATCGGTTCAAATGCCGGTAGGGCTAGGATTTAATCAGGTACTACATTCTCCCGGTAAATTCTGTATTTAATTTGTATAAGAACTATTTAAACTAGAGTTTCGCTCTCCCAGTGGATTATTTGGACTTGGGCAAATGAAGCATAACAATAATCCTTCGGAGGGGACGTTAAACCGTCGGTTCCAAGTATAAATAGACTCATTCCTGTACATGTATATTACAGATTCAAGGATAGGGTTGTAACCCCTGATATACATGTACATGCATATAATCACAGTTTTAAGAGGGTACTATAACTCCTGTATGTTCCAAGCCATCCTGGTTAGTTTCGAGACGTAGCGGTTTCGAGAGATATCCTGTATTTCTCTTTGAGGGCTCGGCCCTCTAAATTTAATAAATACCCCGATAAATACAAATAAAAATATCCGTGATGTACTCTTGCTCATAAAGAACTGCATACATCAAGACTCCTATAGTTTACATAGTTCATATACGCTGAGCTGAAGCTAAATTTCGGATATACACAAATCGTCTTTTCAGAGACGAACGTTTCCTGGTTTCAGGAAATGACATTGCCTTTTCAGGAAGTTAATTTTTAGCAGGAGGATATAACTAAAACATGGTTTTAGGTTCAGTTCATGATTTCAATCGATATAGCACTTGCGTAACTTTCTGTTGAACATGTCGGAGATCGTATTTATTACAAGCCAGATGCTCAATAATTACATAAACTAGGTTTTTCTACCATAAACTTATTTTTTCGAGTAAACCCTTAGTTTTTCAAGTGAAAACCCCAGTTTATGATTGACTGACAAACGTAGTTTTTCAGAGAGTTTATCTCAGAAAAAAGCTAAGTTTATCAGTTGAAAAAATTCATTTGAGCCATTTTGTGGACTGTCTGTATATTTTAAGGACGATAGGACCCGACCAGAATACCATAGTCCACCTACAACGGTAAAGAATAGGGCACTCGATTCAGTTGACTCTTCACGCAACACTAGTTTCAAGTTTTATTCCGGGCGGACAAGGGGCCTATTCCTTTTACACCGTCCTGCGCTACTGCACAACAACATGCAGCCACTGATCTCTAAACAATGGATTGGAACCTGGCTTCGTAATTGAAGCACTGATGGCCATATTGGTCATCCAAAAAGAGCCCAAGCAGGTGGTTAAGAGCCGGTCATTTATACAAAATTGTTCCCATTGAAATATGGATAAGCGACATAACAGACTACAGAATCAAGACAATTCAGTGAGCTCATTGTATTTGCGCGTATGGGATGGCATGTCTCTAAAACGTGCACCCGGGATACAACTTCTGTTAAACAGGTGTCTCTGGAATGGTATTGTGTTCGGTAGACCAAGATGCCCGCCCGTTGCTCCATTCATCTAATATACAATTACTGTTGTGTAGCCAATCCATTGTATAGAGATCAGTGCATGCAGCGCATGACGGAATCAATTGCAACACGCCATTTGCATACTTGGGACTTATGAAACGTCTACCTACACATGCTCTCCCCCTGGCAAACTTCGGCCAGCCAATCACGGTCCGTGTCAGCTGATTGGCAGCAGCGTAACCAGGATTGTCGGGGAGGGAGGGGGTAAATACCAATTTGCCGACAAAAGTAATGTACACCTCCACTGCTTTTTTTCGGCACTGCTTTTTGCCGAAATCCAGCGATGCGCCGACAGACTGTCAGAGTTGCCCCTCTCCACCCTTATAATGCCGCGGCACTGCCGACAGGCACTGGCAGACAAAAACGCTGGAGCATATGCATGGCCTAACTCAAACATGCTGAATAAGAAACCCTATTACAATGAAGGGACGGAACATAAATGTCATCACCAATTACTCAAGAGAAATCTGTATCCACAGTTTGGCGTATATTTTACGTCTTTATTTATGTTTCAAATATACTACGTATTTGATGGCAAAAGAAGCTTAACCATGTGTTTACGGAACTAACGTCTTTTGCGCTTCGACTACCACCAACTGGTATTAAAATAAGTGAAGCAAAATGACGGGTATTATAGTTTTATATAAAAATAAGTGCACATTCACAGGGCATATTTATCCTTTCTTGTCATTTTCAAATTATGGCTTCATCCGAGTAGTCGCTTGATATTTGGCCAACACTTCAGTTGGTTCAGCAACTCGGTAGTTGTCAATTCAGTTTCTTTATCTCGGACCTTAGCCGACGACCGTCTACCTCTTCTATCCGTTCTCTGGTTCTGTAAAAGTGCATCGGCCGTGGTTACACTAACAGCTGGACTTGGAGATTCACCGCACGCCGATTCAAGCCTTAAATCACTGTCTGGCCTGCGGGTATGTTCTGTTCTTGCTAGGGATCTTCGCCAAGGTTCTGTCTTACCATGGACTCGCGTGAACGCACTGAGATTCTCTTTTGTTCGATATGGACTTCTCCTTGGTGATACGGATCGTCGCAGCTCTTCACCACAACAGGTTCACCATCTGGTGTGGATGTGGGTGATGGCAGGCCAGTGGGCGTTGGTGTCAAGCCAAGACGGTAGGATATTCTTGTCCAGTCTCTTTCTCCACATATGTTCTTATGGTTACTCTCTCTTATGTTCACAGGGATCAGAGTAACTTGCTCTTCACCGACTGCTTGCTGATGTGGCGGAGGTGATTCCACAACAGGCGATTTCATCTTTGTCTGTCTGCGTTTACTAACTACAGCTGATGAAGCTTCCCCTCGGCCAGCTTCACTCGGCGTTACAACTTTAACCCTCCGCACCGGTTGCTCTGCTCGCCGCCACTTTGGCGGGATAGGAGCTACACATTTCCCTCTCGTATCTACAATCAACCTCCTATGAAGAAGGTGCCGTTGCTCTTGAGCATTTTCTACAACACGGAACTTGTAATTTTCACCAGATGATGGATTCAGGATTCTCTTATATATATTCCGCATGCGACTGTTTTCAGCCGAAGACTTCCCACCACTGGCAGCTTTAGGTCCATATTTTGTGTACTTCTTCAATATTGACGGTGGATGTGGCGGTGTTTGTCCGGCGGTTTCAGTTGTAGTCTTAACCACTACTGGAGGAGCTGACTTGAGTAGCTTTGCCCGTCGCGTTGCTGGGTCGGTAGGGATGTTGTCTTTTTCTGCCACCTTTTTTGCAGCTGCTGCAAGATACAAGAATGGAAAACATGCAACTGAGAATTGTGCGATTTTGAAACAAAATTCTTCTGAGGGACTCGTGAACAACCCTCGTCAAATATAATACAGCCTACCAAGAGAGAAAAACATTCATATTTAGTCAAAATTAATTAAAAACAGGTTGACTATTGATTTTACCTCAGCAATAATGAGTGGTTTCCCTAGTAAATACACACTTCCCCGAACATTAACTGAAAACTATATAACTTACTTTTATCCGCCATTCTGACAGTCTCTCCATTTGCTAGCAGCATTAGCTTGGGTTCTTTGACAAACTTGACGTCGTTGTCGCTGTTGAGACCAGGAGGGTCGGTATTCTTTACCTCCATTAGATCGTCTTCGTCGTCACTATCAATCATAGCTTTCCTAAAAGCCTGTAATTTTACCAAATGTTTTAAATCAAGTTACGAGTTACAATTTTTGTTCCTAACAGGCACAGGCACGATCCTTGATCGAAACCACGAAGTCCTTTATGTTTAGGGTTAACATTTTGGGTCATATATCATTATTTTACCACAGACAGACAGACAGACAGATACACAGACACACCACCAAAGCAATCACTGTGTGCCGCTTGCTTCGCAGACAACACAAAACATACAATGAAAATGCTACAAAATTTATACTGCTTGTAAATTTCGCTGTAACACCAATGACTTCAGAAATCTGTAGAACTTAACACTTTACTGGAATACTGTAAAGATTCCACAGACATTTGCTATCCGTCTCCGTATCCGTCCCGTGTGTGTGCGGGGGGGGGGGGGGTAACTGTACACGAGCCCGTATAACCACCCGAGTTACAAGGGTTCCGGTGGTCTTGAATCTTGAATGATAATCCACTTGCAGCTACTTAGATCTAAACTTGGATGGTGCAGGTGACGTCACAAACAAGTAGGTGCAAAACTAAAGAGTCAACAAAATGAGGGTGCACTATATACAGGACCATGGTGACATCTACAGGAGTCTGGAGCCTGGTGGAGGAAGCATTGCCACGATGGTAGGCATTGCAGCTTCTTTAAATGCGGCTACAGTTGGAGATAAAAACAGCAGTGGCTGGAAGATGATTCCACACACGGATTGAGCGAGGATGAAATGAAAACTTGTACGAATCAATGGTCGCAAAGGGAACATTGTATTTGAGCTGGTGGTCATAGCGTGAGAAGTAGCTTGCAGGCTGGACACAAGATGGAAAGGACATATTTACAAGTTGTAATGTATCCTGAAAAACATAGTAGATTGAGCTAGGAGTCGGCATGCATGAAGGGGTTCCCATTCGATCTTACTGATGAGAGGGATAATCTGCATAGATGAAACGGGCAGCAGCACGTTGAACTTGCTCAAGGATATCCACTCTAGATGTAGTATGGGGGTTCCATGCCTCAGTTGCATATTCTAAACGTGCAGGGTCAAACTAAGGACTCAAAAGCTCTTTTCTTGACTTCCTTCGTACATGGACCTAGAGTTCCTCGAATAAGGCCGAGAGTTTGACTGGCTTTTTTTGGTGATATTTTTGGCAGTGGGTATTCCAAGAGAAATCAGATGATAATGTAACTCCAAGATAATCATGATTGTCTCTATCCAAAACTTGTCCAAAGATGGTGTATTGGAACAGACTTGGATTTCTCTTCTTGGTAATGCTGAGGATTGCACAATTTTTCACATTGAATTCCATCAACCAATCAGTGGACCAAGTTGAAAGTTTCTGGAGATCGTCTTGTAAGATGCTATGGTCTTCGGGTGTGATGTGAATTTCCCGATATACTTTGCTGTCATCAGCAAATAGGCGTATTCTAGATGAGATGTTCTCTTGGATGTCATTAATGTAAAGAACAAAGAGTGCCGGGCCCAGCACAGATCCCTGGGGAACTCCAGAGGTAACATCAACCCCCGAGGAGTGCTGGCCATTGACTGAGACTGCTTGTTTGCGGTTATGAATGAAGGCATTGATCCAGTTAAGTGTAGAGTGTTAAGTTGTTGAGCATGATATCAATACAAAAATTATCATTCTAACAGATTATACTCTGTCTAAGACTGAAAAGTAAAATTGATACCCTATGTGAGACTGACAGAGACATACGTTGAATTTATATTGCAAGTTTCGAGACATGCCCAGGTCTCGCGTTTTTTTGTAACTCGGGTGGTTACCCGACCAGAATCCCCAGTTAACCCCCCCCCCCGTGCTTAACAACATTTTTACAAGCGAATAGTCAGTGGTTTTTAGGTGCTTGGATGCGTAAATATCAATTTATCTTTTTTTTTTATTGTCAAAGATGAAATAGAGGCATACCAACTATTCATACCTGGCTTGATGAAAATCCAGCCACGTTTCTTGAATGACTTTGTTTCTTGGTCCATTGATGGTTAATAATCTCATGCATTCGTAACCGTGTCAAAGGTCGAAATCGTAGCAACTTACGGATAAGGTCTGCACATTCTATTAGTACACAGAAAAATAATCACGAGTTATTTTGTATGGTAAATTGATTTCGTACGGTATGTGGGTGAAGGCCTAATGTTCATGTATTATAGGGGGAACAGGAATTTAATACCCACTTTTACCCCCTCTGATAACAAGTTTTCTCCAACTGCCTTGGACTTTCATCCACTTTCTCTGAGGTTAGACGACATTGCTTGACAACAGGCCCGTACGCAGTTGCGTGTGTGTGGTGTGTGGGGCGCGGGGGGGGGGGGGGTGGGGCTGTCTCACCTAAAATAATACAAAAATGGGAAAATGGTCCACTTTTCGCTGATATTGATATAAAAAGGTCCGAAATTCAAAGAAAAGTCTATTTTGGTGACAAGATGTTCAAAAAGTCCATGACCATTTTCCACCTTAATAAACAGACGCATGGTCTACTTCCATTAGCACCCCCAAAAATCCTGCGTATGGCCCTACTTGACACGGATATCCCATCGTTCATACTTGACGTAATGTAACCACAGAGAAGACGTTGTTTAAAAGTTTAAACAGTTGTTTAACGGTTCACCCGTTAAACAACCATTTAAACTTTTAAACAACTCGTTTTTGCAGAGACCAAGATCAGAAGATTATAGTGATAGAATCAAGGGTCGTCAATTAAGCAGGGCGCGAGGCAGAGTTAAGACATTTGGGTCATGCGCTCTACCTATTATAGCTACAGGGTTGGCGGTTGGCAGCCTCACTTGACCGGGTTCTATATAGGTATTAATTTTGTTCAATACTTCCAGTTAGACCCAATTTAGTTTAGTCCTGCAATTAAATTTAACCAATCAATATTAATATCTTCCTCCGATGAGTGATATTCAAAGCGCTTACCTCGGGATACCCATGGCTGGAAGTAGAGTTTCTTCTTGGTCTGTTCTACTAAACTATTAATATTCTGATCATTGAAAGGTAGTCTTCCATTCACCAAGGCATATAGAACCACACCCCTTTAAAATACACAAAATAAGAAAATCTTTATCTCATAAATAATATACAAATGTTAAAACGTCAAACATTGTATATATATGTTGATTCTATTCAAATGAGAACACGCCTCTTGGTCGCTTTAACAGTTACAGCGGGAGTCGAAGCCGAACCTACGAACCTACTTTCAGTGGTGTCGAACTCGAAATAAACTCAAACACCTGATGCTCGTCCCTACCGCCGGATCCTTACGGCTGTAGCCGGTTTCTTTTGTTCTAAACAATAAAACGCTGCCCGGTTCGACCGCTACTAGCGTATTAACCGTCGGTCACCTGGCTGATAAATTTTGAAGCCACCCCTAACAAAAGAGAGGGCGTGGCCAGGGGGATGCATGACAGAGGCGGCGGTGTGTCCACTCGGAAAATTTTGGTTGAAGGGAAATCGATCGGGAAGGAAAAAACGGATATTCATCCCTTTCGCACCCTCTTCCCTGCGACCGAGACATTTTTGCCTGCGATCAGAAATTTTTTTCCACCAACCGGGAGTTTGCCTCCTCGGAATGACGGGGCTATAGACCTATATAGCAACGCACCTGTCAAAAGAGCATTATTTATTTATTCTATAACCTTCATCGATTAATCGTTGAGGTAAGAATATTCTACATTCAGGAAGGAAATCTAGTTTTAAGAAACAGGAGGAAACGGAGTACCCGAAAGAAAAAAAAAACCTGCAACCCGGGCCTGCAACAGAGAGAGCTTGGATTGAAACCAGTTACACATAAATCCTCTGGCCCGACCTGGGGATCGAATCTGAGACATCAGCTGATCAGCACTGCAAAGTGATGAAAGAATCGCTATAATCGCTATTTCAATGAACCCTGTCAGATTTGTTTCAGCACTAATTATCTATTACTATATACGTACAAACTCCATATGTCCGCGAGTTTTCCGTCGTAGTTTCTTGCCGATAAGATCTCTGGTGCTGCGTACGCATAGGATCCGCAGAATGTGGACAACATGTTACATCGGTTAGTAGGAAATCGGCATGCAAAGCCAAAATCTGTTAAGAAAGATGTTTCATTAATTATAAAGATATTTTAAAAAGCGGCTCTTACAACTATTATCATCTCTAACACGTCAAAAAAGTAAAACAAAATAATATTGCCATCCTACGCAAAAATCAGTACGAAAATATTTGTAAATGGAATACACGGCCAAATTTTGAAATTTTGTTTAGAAACTAGAGCAAATCCCACCCGGAACTCCACCAGTAACATAGCGCCTGCTGCTATTCTACCCTGAATTCAGTTTTGATGATCCCTTTGTTATGCTTTAGGCCTACGCCATGATTGGCTTAAAGGCTGCGCAATAACTCCATTTCACTCTAATTGACATGACGTCAGAAATGTCAAACACAGAGGCGCAAGATTTCGAGTTCCGCTGAAGTGCGTATATTTTTTTCATTCGTTTGGTCCCCTTGGTCTCAGTGAAATCATGACAAAATTCCGATGCTCCTTTACGCCGATCCCCGGGGCCTATCCAAATCCGTTCCTGGTGGAATCAAGTATCGGCAATCCCAGGGTAATTTTTATCTTCCTATTTTTTTTCTTTTCAAAAATCACGCAGACATTCATTCTTACCTGATATCTTGACGTTGTCATTTTCATCAAGCAAAATATTTTCACATTTAAGATCTCTGAAAATAAAACAATAATAAGAGACGCGCCATTAGTAACATTAACTCCCTTCTTGTTTGAAGCAACTAGTGCATTCCCACGCGTGTGACCTTTGACCTCAGATTGTTCTGTACTTAGGTCAGCGGTCCTTTTGACCAAATTTGGGGTGGTCATTGAACATTTCTACACAAATTGACCGCTAAATGACCGCAGTGACGTCACCCCAAACTTGAGATCGAACAGAGTTTAACTAGTCCCCTTGAAATCGAACAGTTTGTCCCAAAAAAAAGAACATGATCAAGCCTCCTCGACAAAATGATGCTCCCTGTGGAAAGAGGCCTTCAATTACAAACTCAAAGGAGGGCCATGTTTGGCGTCCAGGAGGTCGCTAATATAAAACATAAAACTCCACGTTTACAATTCATTTAGGGAAATCGGCTTAGGCTATACTCAGGGGAATCGCAAGTAGGCCTATTGCCCGGGCCTATTGAGCAAGCCGGGCTCTACTTCCATATTATCCATATGCATAGTCCATTTCTCTACTCCGTGCAGTGATGTCACAACCTTGACGCAGATTTTACGCACGCGTCAAGATACGCCGTCTTTGTGCACGCGTGTAAAAACGCCGTTGCTTTAAGCCGCCGCGAGCGGTTTACTGTTGCGGCCGTCAAATATCGCGCTGACGTCACGCACGGAGGTAGGGAAACGGAGTATGGCTATATCTCTTTTGCCATCTGTCCTCGGAAGAATTCTCACATATTTCCAGTACTCCACTTCTCTACTTACCTGTGAACTACATTAAGTTGGTGGCAGTGGGCAACACCTGCCACAATCTGTCTGAAAAGCTTCCTTGCTTTTTCCTCGTCAACAGCGCATCCCGTTTCTAGTACGCATTCGTTGATGTACGATAAAATATCGCCGTTCGGAGCGTATTCTATTACAAGGTAGATTTTGGTGTCGGAACGAAACACCTCGTATAATTGAATCTGTAAAAAAGATGGAAGTTAAAGATTAAAGGATGAAGTATTTCCCTATATCGGATAGATACCAGGATCGCAGCGTGTGTGGAAGCTAGACTGAAGCTCAAGTGTGTCACTTTCTTCTAAAAACCAAGATGACTCTAAAATCTGGGATGGCGGTCTAAACCTATAGTTTACAATTATCCTTATCAGCTCTTATCCTCAGAGGTCTTATCCAGGGGCGGATCCTGGATTTGAAAAACGTCAAAATTACCGGGGGGGGGGGGGCTGAAAGGCTAAACTTGTCCAAAATGGGCTGATTTTGCAAGATTTTGCAGAATTACCGAGAGGCGCTCGCCCCCTCCGCCCCCTCCCTAGATCCGCGCCTGTTATCTCCAAAACCAAAAAAGAGCTGTCGGCTGTTACAGGGACATATGAATAGGCCTATATACATGGATGCAACACACAGCTTTTACGCCACAGGGTTTACTGAATGTCAGCTTGAGACATTCCTATACCCGCATTCTCCTTCAGTAGGCTATCAATCAGGGACACCGCCCCAAATACAATCCCTGAAAGCACAATGAAAGATGAGAATAATAAAGAAAGTGATGGTGAAATGATGATGACGACGCGGCGAAAACATGGCCGATTATGATGACGACGATGACAAACGACAACGAAAGACGATGTCACAAAACGATGATGATGATAATAACGGCGAGAAGACGATGGCGATGGGCGAGGATGACGACGACGAAGACCACGATGATGATGATGGAGAGATTATGACGGAAGATTAGTGTTAACGACGACGATGATGCTTACTACGACGACGACGAAGACGATGACGATGGATGATGGCCATGAACTTAGGGACTGTGTACAAAGTTCCAATACCTTGGAGCAGGTTATTGAAGAGGGTCTAAAACTGAATCCGGCTAGAGCAGCACTGACAACTGCAGCCTTAGCCAAGCTGAAACCATTTGGAAAAGACAAGCAACCTTGAAATCAAATGTGAAACTCCTGCGTGATCTTGTGCTATGCTAATTGCTTGTGAGTCATGGACACTCAATGCAGAACTTCAGAGGATCCAAGCAGTTGAAATGAGGGGTACTTTCGTAAGATTTCGGATTAGTAATAAAGACACATTACAAAACAAGGGGTCAGTTGAACACCATTAAACAAATGGGTTTGAATTTGTGAGCTTCTACAAAACTATTAAGAAAAGGAACTGATGGTGATATGGCGTGTACCAAGATCCAGACAGGACTAAATAGACAACAATCGCAGGATGGACAAAGATGAGCTTTGCATCGACAATTAAGCAGATAATACAGTCTAAACTCGCTTTGTCATTTTCGCCCCGATATATAGGGGACCTTGTATGGGATAGTCGTCACAGTGCGATTTGTCAAAAATTTAGGCAAATCAACATTTAGCTCATATTCAGGAAGGATGACGTCATCATAAATTATTTTAGCACATTCTCATTTAGGTCTTGGCCTGAGGTTTGAAGGGTGGTAGGTATTGTGTTCTGCGAATCAGTGCATCTTTTTAAATTAAAATAGCGATATTTGGGACGAGCAGGGAGACGATATTTTAGTGCTCAAACTTCATCAGTTTCCAAACTGGCCCTGTGAAACCCTGTAGACTATGGGCTGTGGACCAAATAACCCAACTGTATAACAAAGTATGTTGTCCCCATCGGAGGGGGCTAAGGGAAACCAAGTGTAAATTATAATAAATTATTACAACACATAACTGTCTGTTCCCGCACATAAAAAGGCCATTTTCTTAAAAATAAATAAAATGTCACCTCAATTCTTTTTCCAATATCAGAGACCAATATATGTACTTAGACTTCAGCTAACCTGAGCTAAAGATATTACAAGGGCTGGTATGTGGGGCCATTGATATAGCCAGGTGTTATCACCTCGACCTCCACGATTCGGGTTGAGTTACAAATACCCGTCCTCTTCTCATATAACTAACCAGTGTACATTATAAATATAGGTCGTTGACACCAAATTCTTCTGAAAACGCGGTAAATTGAATAGAAATGAGTAAGCAATAAGTTTACGGCTAGTTTGGTTCTGCACATCAAAATTGTTAGGTCAAAGCTTGCCCACAACATTCTCTCATGATGTTTGTTCAATGTTTCTTCCTTTCGAATAAATATGAAAATAAACATGGCCAGTTTACTTGAACACGCACTATAGAAGTTCAAAATGTTTAGTTTATATTGTGAATTAGGTTATGTATTTTGTCCTGAACAATAGCGTGGAGAGTCGTTAACAGCGGAAATCTATTCAGCTGCGCCACAATATAACAATGGTCCCCCTGCACCCCAGATGAAAGAGAATCTAAAGTGTTTTTTCTACAAACACCGCATACCGGCCGGTGATTGAATATTCGTTAACTCCATTGTTTTGCTGAAGTCTATGTTTATCCGCTAGTCCGATATTTGGGGAAATGAAATTGAAGTGACATTTTATTCTTTTTCAAGAATGTGCCAGTTTTATTGTGGAACAGACGATTATATATTTAATAATTTTTATGAAGTTACACTTGGTTTTCCCCCCTAGCCCCCCGATGGGACCAACAAAACAACAGCATAGAAGGACTCCCCATAGCCTATTGGGTTTATGGTTCCCAATAAGGCCTGAATGTTTGTCCAATCTTACCAAATTTGGATGTTTGTACGTTACTTGATAGCATCGATTTTCTCTGGGCATAAACTTGTTCACATATTCCGACGGTGCGTCTTTCCTTGATATAATCTTTTACAGCTACCTGAATGAAAATAAAATGGGTTAAGAAAGTCGAATCAATTTTATTTACATTTAAAAAATGCTGTTCTCCAAGAACTAACTTTTAACTTCATGTCCACTTGTCACTTCCGGTAACTCAAAATTTTGGACTATTTTGGATTAACAGGAACCCATGCCGGAGAGTGAATGCAATACAATACCATCTTAAGTAACTCTTTAGAATCCGACATTGTACCGATTCTAAAAAGATCTATTAGGCCTAATCATGGAAAATGTTTGCTCCATCGCCAATAGCGCAAATCTAAACTGCATTAATTAGATTATTGTTGTTAAAACAAGGCGCTGTCGTTGCATGTTGTTCAAATCTGTACTACTCCCCGGAAACGCCACTTCGACCGCCTTGAAACATACTTTGCAAAATAACGAAACGTCCGGAAAATGCGATTTTTGAACATAAAATTTAGATTCCTGCCCAAGTAAAATGGAAAATACATAAATGAAATAAAAACTAAATAAGAAATAAATCAATACATAAATAAATAATAAGTAAAATAATAATATTCATAAAAATACAGTTTCCATTAACATCATTTATTAAGTATACCCATATCATGACCTTTTCTTTCTGTGAGATCTCCCGTGAATAATTTAAGGCATTTCGGTCGTTTCTTTCTTCTTCTCCAACCTCGTGCCAATTTCAATCACATTTGGCGTATGCCCCAGTTCCAAGCGTCTTATCCGTTGCACATATCCGTGCCGTTGCATTCAATAGTCTCCAGAGCTTGATGCTGTGGGAATTTGGCATTACACTAACCAGTGAGCACCGTTTTCCTCGATATGTCATTATTCAGATATCTAAAAATGTCTCATTTTGTGATCTCACAGAGATCACGACTTGTTCGCTCCTCCACGTCGCAATAAAACAAATTGCAAAGTGCAGAGAGCAAGCATCTGATGTTTTTAATCTTAAAGGATGTTTTGTTTTCCCTGTAATACCATGGATGCAAGCGCGGAAAATATTTGCATGCGCGAGCGGCGAGATCTGTTATCTTTTAAGATTTACGCACGATGCTAAAAGGGCGCGAGCAAATCGACGCGCTCGATCTTGATGGTATCCTCACCAGAAGAAGAAGACGAAGATCTCCAAATTTAGATTGCGCAACAGTAAAATTCCAGTTGCCACTGGAGCTTTTTTTAATATCGCTTTTGATGATAGAGTTTGCAATATATACAATACAAATTTAATTGGTGATGAATTTCATTATCTTTTTGAGTGCCCTTATTTTGATAACTCAAGAAAAAAAATTCTTGACAGTTATTTCTATTCTAATCCGAACACAATTAAAATGAGTCTCTTATTCTCTTCAACAGATAGACAAATTCTCATTTAGTTATCTAAATTTATCTCTGAAATTTTGAAAAAATTCCAGCTCTCATAGCCTTTTCTCACTTCATCTTTTTCTTCATTGCTCATTTGTGTATTAATGTGTGCTTCCTTTATATGATTCCACCTCTATACTTCAATGAATTTCATCTGTAATCCCCCACTTAGTACACTTAGTTAACTGTTATGTTTAATATGTTTTAAAATACACATGTACTTATTGTAAATTTTACCAAAGATGCTATTCTATTTTATTTTACAAATCTACAATGTATAATGACCCTTATATCTTTAATATCAATTTTGCTTTATATATTTTATTTTTTTAACGCAAAAATATGGTCGATATTTTACTTAACATGTATATTATTTGTAATTATCTTGCACTTGTTGTCATAGATATGTTTCTTTTGTAATCCTTTGTATACCCCAGATGGGGTAATAAGGAATCAAATAAATAAAAGTTCAAGTTCAAGAAGGCGACGACGACAAAATTCAACAAAAATACTTCATACCTGGGTATTAAACTCCGTAAATTATTGAAATATTCATAAAATTACCTTAAAAATACGGAATTTGTTCCAAAAAGCAGATAGTTTAGGCTAATAAGGTGATTACAACCAACTTCATCCACTCAAAAACCTACACATAGCCTATAGGACATACGTCTGTCTGATGTAAACAACCCTGCAAATTTCCTTAGTTTAGATGAGCTATTGCGTGAAAGTTCATTATGCATACAGGGAAAATCAACGGTCCCAGCACTGTACCTTGGGGAACGCCAGAAATCAACTCTGTCCCAAGCCGACCCTCTGGGTACGGCGCGTCAGTGAATTTGCAATGCAAGCATATGTTTTGTTGCGAATACCGTACCTATTTAATTTTAGTAAAAGCTGTTAATGTTATGGTGGAATGCTTTCGTGAAATCCACGATTATCAGCGGCGGATCCATGATCGTTCGTGCGTGTAGGATAAACTCGTCCAAAATCACAATTGAAGACCAGTCTTTAGCCCTACCCAGCTGATAGTTTCAAGGCTCGTCCAGCAGGCCTGGAATTCCTCTTGGGGACTTATATAGACCTCACAGTCATCAGTGATGTAGCTAATGGTTTGTGGGTCTCCACAATCGCAGTTTGGTGAAAGTTCATCTTGTGAAGGAAGTGCTTCGTACGACCAACGCCAGTTTTGAGTCTGTTAAGGCTGACCCATGCATGCTTTTCTATCAATGTCACAACCTTTGGGCTTGCATGGGTTGTCTACAAACTGCTTTAGGTTCAAGGTAGAGGATGACCATCGCTCAGACCAGCTGTCATTGATCCAGGATGATCGATAGGGATACTGCGACTGCAGTGTCTAAGTAATTTCGTAGAATCCTCTGATCCTCAAAAAAGGGGATTATTCTACCAGGTTCATCATTTCTTGGTCTGAAAGTTCATCCTAAGGTTTACAGAAGCTGTGGCGGACAGAATTGGGAGATATTCTATAGGCGCCGCGGATGTCAATCAACCTGTTGGCAATTTTGTATATTGTTGTCAGTCTGCGGATATCCCTTCTGACTTCCAGTGATGACCATTTAAGTTCTTTAAGGATCTTGGACATACCTGCTTCCCTTTCATAGTTGTTTTTGCAGAAAAGTGCAGCCTGTCTTTGAACTCTTTAGATGACATTGATGTTCTTTTGCTTAAATGGACACCAAGCTGCCGTCGCATATTCCAGGTGAGGACGAACTAAGGTCTGGTAGGCAGTACTTTGACTTTTTCAGGACATGTGGACAACTCCGCAGATTGCGTCTATTAGCCCGAGAATTTTCTGAGCTTTGGAGACCGCATGCTGAGTGTGACTATTCCGCGAGAGTTATTTACCAGCTTGACCCTATAAGTAAGTAGTCGTTTCCTCCACTGTTAACGTCTCGCCACAAAAAGTATACTCCTTTTTGGAGGATTTCTTGATCCAAAGGTAATGGTAGAACACTTTTGTGGGTTGAAACACATGAGCCATCTGTTTTGCCATCTCTCCAACTTCTCCAGGTCATTTTGGAGTATCTGGGTATCTACTGGTTGTGATGTCTTATACCAGACAATCATCAGCGAAAGAGTCTGCATGAGGACACAAGGTTGTCGAGCAAGTCGTTGATATATACAAGAGGACGGAGTAATGGCCCTAATACTGTCCCTTGAGGAACGCCAGAAAGGACGGTTTCAAACGACGACGACTGTCCATCCACTACGACCCTCTGAATTCTACCCGTCAGGAAATAGTGAAGCCATGTTGCTATGGACTCTCTTATATGCCATAATGCTGGACTTTGTGGATAAGTCGTCTACGCGGCACTTTGTCAAACGCTTTAGTGAAGTCTAGGACAGCGACATCAACTGTATTTCTCTTATTCGAACTACTTCCAATGTCATCAATCGTCAGGATCAATTGAGATTCATTTGAGCGCTTTGCACGAAATCCGTGTTGATTATCCACTAAGACGTCGTCGTGATCTTGAGGATGCTGCTTTGACTATGAATGATGTGTTCAGTGGCGTAGCCAGAAGGGGGCAGGGGGGCACGTGCCCCCCCCCCCCCGACCGAGATGTTTTGTCGGTACATAACGGTCCGTCGGTCGGTACATTTGTCTAAAAGCTTTAAGCTTTTTTTTTTGAGCGCGTGGTGCATGATAGAGCTTCATAAGAATTGGTTACTAATAACTGCTTAATTGATCATCAATAGTACCAATAGTACTACCCTATAAAAAGCTTGCTTTGGTGAAAATTTGTTTTCTTCGTTCCCCCTCGTCAACAAAATCCTGGCTACGCCCCGGGGCTACGCCACTGGATGTGTTCAAGGATTTTACACATAGCGTCCGCGCTTTTGGAGACCCTGTTATCATTTGGGATATATTATTGATATGATTGATGTATAGCGAGGTCATCCGGGGGTGGATCATAGGGATTCAAAAGAGTGACCAGTACAAAAGTTTGGGCATCCTGCGGTCTTTCCGTATAGCCATGCAGACACGCATTGTGAAACCAAGTGATTTCATGCACAAGAGCCTCCAAATAGGTCCTACTTGATTTTGTCCATATAGGCCTAGTAGCAACATTTTACCTCCCTATAGCTATTCAACCAATAACACACAATAAATAATGTTAAAAGTAGCAAGTTATATAATTTAATTTGATATTTTGCCCAAATTTTTCTCACACAAAGTTTTGGAATTCCAATATATTATGCCATCCTCTGTTTTCCAATACAAAATGAGTACCAACATGCCTAGCATACGCCAGGATGACGATATAAAGTTCGCATATCGGCAAAACCTTGGCCTGGGCAAAACTGTCAATTAATTTCCATAGAAATATAGGGGAAAATTATATGTTTCGCCAAAAGTGAACATCCAATTTTCTTGCGGTTTTATGTGGCTCTACATGATGGAAAATGACTATAGGTGGTCTAGTTTTTATATAGGCCTACACAGGGCGTTTACGTGCTACGCCTATAATAATGTTTTCGAGCCGGTATTGCAAAATATAAATTTTCCACCCCATAGGCCAAGGATTATTTTCATACTTTCCCTAATCTATGACGTCATAGTGACTAATGGCAATGTTTGTACTTATTTTGATACCAATGGAAATAAAAAAACTCTAAGCTATCCTGTGGCACCAAATTGGTAAGAATCTGATGTTCAATAAGGAAAATTGAAGGGATGGTAAGTAACCCCCCTTGTTACAAAAAATGGTTCAGGTAGATTAGGATTTTATACACAGGAGAATAGAAAAAGGCTGTTTCACACTTTTTCCTGTTTTAAAGCTCTTAAAATTGATAAAATGGGGATTAGCATGAATAGGTCACAACGGATTAGATGTGGTGACATTTGATTATACAGAATGTCCTGAATATACTTCCGTACCCTGACTAAATAACGCCTGGAAAATTAGATTACAAAAGGAATGTCAACCAAGAAGGGAATGATGGGTCAAAGTTGAACTTGAATCAGGTGGCGATCACTCAGTGTGCGATCACTGCACTGTTGGTTCAGTGATTTGTTCCGACTTCAGTACGATTTGCCAGGCTTGAATCAGACTTAAATATGTGGCTTACAAGGTTTCTACTTGGGCACCAATTTCGTCATCCGAAAATACCGGGAAGACAGTACACAGGGTTGGTATCCACGTGAATAATCTGATGATACATGCAAGCTGAATGAATGAGTATTCTGTCGGTCGCGGTTGTTGTCAATTTGGCACACACGCTCCCAGCTTTCTGCAACTCATTACATTGCCAACTCGGTTGGCGTGAAACTTTTTCAGGGCTACAAGATTTGCGTCCCGATTTGCATCCAAAATGCTCTAAATGCTCTAGTGATGGCCGATCTTGATCGGCAGATCGGAAATCTGCCCGATTTTGGTCGAATCGGCTTTGAATCGGGATCGGGAGAAAAGTCATCAGCTACCGATCTACCTCACCGATCTCCCAAACTGACAATAAAAAGCCAAAGTTTACTAAAATACAACAGATTTTTAAGCTTACCATTTATATTTTTCTATGTGACTACTACATTATGTCATTATAAATTCGCTGCCATCATTTACCGCAAGAATCCTGTTGTTGTACACTGTAGATAATTTCTATTACTTTTGCGTATTTTACGCAATACTTCTGAAACGGGAGGTTTTCCTGCGGGTGAAGATCCTCCAAAATACATGGAAAATTCCATCAACATCTACAGACGGAAATGAGCATGCGTACAAGTAGTCATTGCAGCCATTGTATGGCTGAAA
>JAMKCH010082060.1:0-20146 GCA_023653785.1 Ophioderma brevispina
CATTTATGACAGCGAATAAATCAAAATCTGATTACAACCACAATGAGATGCATGTTTGTTGGTTTCAAGCTTTCGGGCGGCTATACCACAACTTAAAATCATGTTTAAAAATCATGCATCGCCTAGCCGCGGGCAGAGCACAACTCGTGCATCTCCGTACATGATCAAACCAGAGGTGATCATAAACACACCAATCTGGTGGGAGGACTCAGTACACAATGCCCCAAAATATAAATCAGCTGTAAAAACGGGGCATTGTAACTCCATGATAATTCAGGCACTAATGCAAAACCACGCAAACTAAACGTAACTTCGGCGGCCGTCGGGTATTAGTCTCACAGCGGGGATCGTAAGCATGCGTCTGTTGACCTCGTTCAGCCCCCCGCGATATGATCGCGAGGAATTTGCGGGGTTTTGGCGGTGAAATCGCAATGAATTTGCGGTGAAATCGCAGGGCAATCGCGGGGGAATCGCGGGAAATTGGTTACTTCATTCGATCTGTACTGTAGATATCCTGAGAAAAACCTGATTCACGAAATTTGAGTTGAGCCCGCTCTTGGGTTTAGGGTTATGAGCAAATACTTGTTTCCCCACGGTCATAGGCAACTGATCTTGATTTCTGTCCGTTTACGGAACAGAAAATACAAAATTGCGAATTTCTACAGATGCAACCGAATTGCAATGTAAGAATTGGTACATATGGATTACTACGGCTTACGGTTCGGATGATATAAAAATCTCAAATGGTTCTTTGACTTTGGGTTAAGTCGGGGGACGAGGTGGATCACGAAAATGCCCCTTTAATATCCGGTAGACCAAAATGAAGCACCTTTTCGCTTCATAACTTCAACCAAACATCCTTTGGCTGTACGATTTCACAGGGTAAATGAGAAAAATAGGTAGTTCGCTCAGATTCCAAAATGTTGACCACTTCCGCTAAAATCTGGGGCTTATTGGACGAGGCTATAGCGCTTGGGCCATGGGACCTTAAAAAATCATTAGACAAAATAATGGTTGCAAGAAGCATTGTAGCATGCTTCCATTCTTGCATTGTCAAACCTGTTAGCCATACTTTGTACAGTACATTGCCAAGAAATGGTCTACAGGGAGGTAGTTAAGCAGGGTCAAACAGGTAAAGATCGGTGAATCATCAGGGAAACTAAGTGCTAGTAATCTTGAACCAATCGAGTATTATCAGATGAAACAGTTTATTTTAAACAAATGGAAAGAATTGAAGGTTACAAAATAAGCAGGGGTAGCACTATAATCCATTTCATTCCCAGCGTCAGTGACATAAATCGTTTCAGACAGATTTTTTTGCATATTTTTGTACCGCCTTTTGTGGGTGCGTGTCTTGCGGTGTATATTGCATTTTACACTGACGTCACTTGCTCGAGGAAGGTAAAAGCACCATTGAACCCCACCAAATGTTTGGGCCCTAGATTGGCATAATGCTTAAAGTGGAATGGAAATATCCAAACGTGTATTGAAAATTAGTCGAATCGGCTCCGATTTCAGGCGTCAGTCATCAAAGATCGCGATCAGTGGTTCAGAACCCAAGTGATGGATGCGATAATCCCTAAAGATTATAGTTAGCAAATGGTTTTTTTTCAGACATTGCATTGGCTTGTAAAAATAGATAGGCATTAAATTAGAGAACTGAAGTTGTTATGCCAAAAAGCAATGGTTCGTCAATATGGTCTGACATGGAAGACGGAAATTTTATTAGCACTGAGTGGCAGGATTACACATGATTACAAGTGCCATTGTAATTGGTTTGTTTGTTAGTATCATCCTTCCCCTGGGAATATGCCATTAACTGCTCTCGAGTGCTCATAAGATGACATTCTGCATGTAGTAGATGACTGAATCATGTGAATGGCAGGACTATTTTTCAGTCTTGCTTTGAGATGCCAGATGCGGATAATCAGGATGGAATTAACTGTGTCCATCACCGAATAGGCAAAAATGAATTAGGCTTTTGTTAACTGTGCGTGAAAGGCGTTTTAAAGGCGAGTCTCTTGCCACAAGTGTGTGCCAGCGTAAACGCGCACGCGTCTGCCTGCAGTATTTGTTGCTTGCAGTTGTTCTGGCACCGGTTCTATATCTATTCGCGTTGAAGAGTCTTGCCTATTTGTAATGAACAAAGTATATAGATGTGTGTGGGCAGTGATGTCATTCGCAGAGATCAATTTTTGTGCGAGTTGTATAGATGCTTTGTTTTGGTAATTGTGCAATCATTGACTGGGAAAAACGTTTTGGGTAGGAGACCAAAAAATTGCATTCACGGTTTTTAAATTTTGCATTTTTTGAGGTATTTTCTAGACTGGACCAGTTGACAAATCCTAAATTGAATACATTGTATTATTTGTGAAAAAGAACCCATTACCTGTACATGTATGTAGTGTTAAAATGCATGGTATAATAATATTAACACATTATCCAAAAAATTATGTATTTGTCACAAAAACTACGATCAGGCCCTTAGCCTTATTAAATTATGTATTTTGTTTTTAACTAAATTTAAAGGAACCACCTTGTTGGTAATTGCTCCTTAAATTCCTGCATTGAATACTTCAAATTAAACATTCAAGGGACAGATTGTGTTCAGCTATTGTCTTAACCAAATCAATGACAAATTTATGCAAAAAACAATGTAAAATATGAGGGGGAAGCGGGGAAGATGTTGCCACAGTGATCATGAACAATTACATTGTATTACATTCCTAGGATCTCAATACACTCTGTCTTTCTAATGGTAGAGGAAGTTACAGCACATGTAATTACCATATGGTAGGTTGTTGTCAGTGAAGTAGTGTACGATTGTGCAATTCATGGGACATGTATGGTGATAAAGGTATACATGTACGCATGCCACGGCTGGTGTCTTGTGGGAATCAAGCAAGGAGCTATACCATTGCATGTCACAACTGACGTAAGGAATATGTGATCTGATTGCAAAGCACCGGCAAATTATGAATGGTTTTGTACATAATGCAGTGTTATAAACATTTGCAGTTTGACCCCCATTATACAAGGTAGCTGTTGTAGATCAGTGATGATTCAGGAAGGGCAAAAACAATATATTAAAATGTTGAAGGGGTGACCTCTAAGATAGACCAATCTTGTGTTATTTTTCTAATATTTGTGTCTGGGATTTCTGTCGGTCCACAGTTGTTGGAATTTGGCACGCACACTCCATGGCAACTGCGTGAAATTACGATTATGGATAGTCTATGGAGGCTGGAGTTTCTTGTGTGTATCCAATTTTTGATCTGATCTAAAGATTTCTTGCGATATCAGGATATCATTGTTGATGATATTGTTCAAAGAAGTTATTTCAGTGAGTAATTTGTGCTGCACAAAGCATGATTTTTGACGTCATATTCAGCTGCCAGAGGTTATCTTTCACACCAGGGAGTAACATGTAACAGCCGTACGTAGTTGACCAATAAGGAATATGCCGCAGAATTGCAACTTTGTGACAATATCATATGGTTTTTATAACATTGCTGACAGAATTTGTATAAACAAAGAGGTCAACGACTTGTTTTTGAGCCATAGCCAAAACAAAGAAGGTATTTTGTTGCTATTCATTCCCCTGGCATGAAAAGCAGAAGGGGGATTTTGCGATAGCACGCATGTATGTATGTATGTTCCAGTTTTGGTTAGGTTTTTGTTTTTCAGGTTTGTCTATGTGTGAAAATCCCAGACTTGGGTTAAGGTGCAATAGGGGTTCCTCAATGTGGATGTAAAAAGGTTGGACCAAGCGTCAAAGGTCATTCTGACTCATTCCATACCGCCATCTTGCCAGGGGGATCATGCAAGTGTACTTGCTGTATTTTTAAATCATGCAAGTCTAAGTTGTTTGGCATAGCCTACAAAATAAATGTTCGAAAGAACTTTTCGATCAAAATTTGAAATAAAAAATGAGGGGTCACCAACTTGCTTTTTTGCCTAAAACTCAAATTAAGTCTCTTTAGCAATGTGGGCCACAAGAAAACGTATGCCAATCAATTTAGGGAACACGGGTGTAGAAAATGCGTGACTTTTGTTTGATTGAAGGGATTTTAAAAAAATTCCATGCAGAAATACACAAACAAAAATGCACATATCTTTGCACCTCAAACGCCCTTTTGCCGTCTGCAGTGGTGCTAAATAGAATGCGCAAGGCTCAAAATGGCTTGCGTGTAAACAGATACCACAACGGTCAAACCCCTTACATCCCCTAATGCATGATTGCTACATGCCACATCCTCTCCAAGTTCAAACATTGCTGTGCCTGGGATGCTTATGTTCAAATACCTTGTTCAGCAAGTCAACACCTGTTGGAAGTAAACCTAAATAAACCCAATAAAGAACAGAGCCGACGCGTACACACTTTCCTTACAAGTTTGACTAATGTCTTAACGGTAATCTTGATAGGATGGGCAGTGCCACTCACGCATGGCTTTGTTCGCGCGGCACACCCCACCACACACCTGTTCAAAAAAGACAAATCTATATTTTATTCAATTACTGTCTGTATGGTAAATCTGGACACGTACTACAACAGGTATCAATGGAGAATCCATATCTTCTAAAACTTGTCTTTCTTCCTGTCATTTTTTCCAATTAAAATATCACTCTTGCAGTTATAAGAATTCTACAGTTTATCCTTCATTTTTAGGTGTTCCTCTGCAATTAAAATATTCTTTTACTCTTTCGGGTGGGTCACTGATAATTGTTGGAAACACGTCATCTGAAGTGCTTTGTCACTTTTACCCTGACCCTACACAAGGAAAAGGGAAAGAAAAAAGGAATCGTATCCACCGTATCAATAGTTCACGTCTTTGGTCACCAAAAGTTTAGGTCATAGTTTCATTTTAACCCCTAACCCTCGGTTCGGAGGGGGGGGGTGGGTGGTTCCACCCCCAGTGAACTGTGAACTGGCTCCCGGTGTGCTAAAATGAAAAGCCAAAAGCTCACGTAAAAGCTTCTAGGTATCATCTCCTCATCCTTTCGGTCCTTTTAAGGAAAAAAATGGAAGTTAGAAACTCTTCACCCGGGTAGGGTAGCTCGTCAAAGTCCGAGGGTAGGGGGGTGGTTGCCGACTGAGGAACTTTAATGGTGCATTTGAAAATTGAGGTGACCGTATGCTCTAAAACTGTTTATGTAAAACTAGTCATTTGTCGCAGCATTTAAGCTGAAAACCGCATGAAATCGATATTCCTAACTTTTTTATACGCATAATTTGGGTTTCGCGCTATTTTCTGTGGAAAATGCCAATTTTTGCTTTTAAACTCGCGGGCTTGATGAAAGCCATAAGCGATGTATGTTTGTACTTATTTTGGTATCATGGAAAGGAGGAGTACCCATAGCTTTCCATCTGGTATCAAACATAGCATCAGGGTGCTTATAACAAATTCTTGAGGGGTGTGGTAACCACCACCCCGGTAATCTGTGTAGCAAAAAAAGGCTTGGTAAGACGATGGTTAAAGGTTGCAATCAGCTCAAATTTACTGCGGACATGTACTTTTCAGGAAAGCGAGCTTAAATTTTCCACTTTTTTGAGCTATACAGCAGTAGCTTGATGCCAAAATTGTTAAAACTAGTCATTTATGCCCTCATTAGCGCTACAACCGCATGGAAAAAATCCCGATATTCCTCCTACCTTTTTTAGTCTGCAAAATTGATTTTCCACCTATATTTCTTGTGAAAATGCCAATTTTATTTTTAAAATGCTTAAAATGACCTAAATAAAAACACTGACCTAGGACTAGGGTTGGTTGTACTTATTTTGGTATCAACCGGAAAGAGGAGGGAACATAGCTTATCCACTGGTATCAAAAGCATAAGCCTCGGGTGCTTAATAACAAATTCTCGAGGGGTGGTAACCACCCCCCGTAAATCTGTGTTACAAAAAAAGGTTTGGTACGTACGAGGGTTAAAGGTTTGCAATCATCCACCATTTACTGCGAGACATGTACATTTTCAAGGATAGAGCTTAAATTTTCTACTTTTTTATCCCTGCTGGCTTGAAAAGGCAGAAGGTGGATTATGTATCAGTCAAGGCGCGCGTCTGTGCGTCGTCGGCGGCGATCCACACAATCTGTGAACGCGATAACATGATACCCAAAGGGTTATGGTGATGTAACTTGGTGGGTGGGATCGTACCAACAGATATAGAAAAGGAGATCCCGGGTCTGCCTATACACCGGCCTATTACAATCTTTTCACCACAAATACGCGCTATTGGGGGTATTCGTGTTTTAACCGCCGAGAACACGCGAAAAGGAACGAGCGCAGTCCTGTGCGTATTACCATGAAGCATCTCATCGAACGCAACCGCAGAGGTTTGCGTAATATTTTGCATGGAACAAAGATCGAAAGGTGCTCCGCGGTGTCAACATCCCTCCTTCCGAATCACATTTGTAAAATGGTTAGAGTGGGCGTGTTTGTGGACCATAATATTTCCCTCATTGTAATTTTTACTCTTATGTTTGTTTGTGTATGATGGTGAAAACACTTAATGATGAAAAATGTTTTTCCTCCCTCACATGTCACCAACAACATCCGATTTACAATTTTTGAATTAAAATCGGTCCGGTGGTTTGAATGTTGTAGCAAAAATGTGAATTAAATTGGTCATTGTTCGACCACATTGAATAACGTTCTGATAAAAAATCTCAATTTTGCTCGCGTCCCGTGTCTTGCTTCCGTGTGTGTGTGTGATGGGGGTGGGGGGGTGTTGCGCTCAGGAGGCGGCGGAAGGCCCCACCTTGAATACAGGAGAGGGGGGGAACAGCAAGAGTAGGTAACCAGAAAGAGGCTAGAACACTCCCGGTAAGAGCAAAATCGGACAGAAATTTTGAAAACAAATGGCGGACTAGAATAAACGGCTTTTACAACCAGCTATCTACTTCTTCTCCGTAAAAACGGAAAACTTACGGGTATTTCGGAAACCAATCATTTTTGTTTTTTATTTAGACAGATAAAACCGGCTGTTGACAAAATCGTTTTGTCTTTATTTGGGGACGTGTCCCGGCTTTTCAAAAGCTTCCTATTTATTTTGAAATAGAACATTCAGCAAGTTCACCTAACATCAATAATGTTTTATCATGAGCCTTATTATTTGAAAAGAAACTCAATTCCTTGGACGTATACCTACAGTGTAAAATTACCCTGAAATTTAACCGTCACATAGTATAAAAAAGGCATAGAATACGTATTTGCGGTATTTGGAAATACAGACCAGTGGTATCTTTACGTTAAAATTTTCAGCCTATTTGATAATTTTAAAACTGTCGCTCTTATTCTTTTTAAATAATGTCAATATCACAATTAATATTGTGATGCCTAATACAGTTTACGTAAAAAATGTAATTTCAGCACGGTATACAGTCATCCATTCTGTCTGTCAACAAAATGAGGGTAATTGCAAATTTTTACGGTTTTGAGCGCTGGTTTTGATTGTAGATTTTACAACAAACTGTAAATTTAACGGGTACACAATGTAAAAAAGTTCTAAATTAGTGGGCGTCAGTGTTTTTTTTTAATTCTGACACGTGTTTTTATGATTTAATTCTTTTTTTACAATGGCCTATACTGACTGAGCGTTTATTTACGTATTTTTTTTCAACAGTGCATGTCGCTAAATCCGGTCCCCTTTTTCTATATGTGATACTCAACTGCCGATGTTTTTGTGCTTTACAACTTTTATAGAGGACTAACATAACTAACTTAGTGTTTGTACTTGTTCTTCCTTATCACTTCCCTATCCCAACGTAAATTAGCTCTGGCCCGACTCCTATACAAGAAAAGACCGCTGATTATGTAGAAAGCATGTCGACGACCCATACTGAAGCCGGTCGGACCTCGCACATCCAGCTTCTCTACGTGTGAAGTCTATATTCTTTGAGTTTGATAATAAATAAAAATCGAGCTTTTTCTGTGACATGGCACAATACAAAGGCGCCGCATCAAATTAAACGGTGAACAATAATGTACCGAATGTATGCGATGCGTACCGCAGACACGCGTTTGCAAGTTAAACGCTTGAATACGAGCTGCCAACGCATACGCTCACGAAATTCTGAGATGCGTAAAATGCATTTGCGAACATGTCCGAATACCCCCCAATATCGCGTCCAGAGCCTGACAAACAATGTCGGCCAGACCGGGATCTTCCTTTTCTAATCTGGGATCGGACTGCCAGTCCCTTCATCTGATTAGATTATGGGCGTTGCATATCTAATTAGGTAACCTAATTTGCAGAATTAACTGAGTTAATTTGGGGTATTTTTACCCAACAATCTTGTGAACGCGATAACATGAGACCCATCAGGTCCTTAATAGTGTCATGCCGCTTGCCGCTCAGCGGCAAGCCGATTGGTGTACTCCGCTTGCAGGATTGAGCTATTTAGTCAAGCTTCTATCGCTTTGGAACTACGTCATCGAGCGGCACCGCTCTAAAGTTGAACTCAAGTCAACTCAATGCGATTGCCGCTTTGGGAAATCGGCAGCCCGAGCGGCATGTATATCGTATTTATCGCTTAACGCTTTGCCGCTTGGGTCCCCGTCACCGCGACGATTCTTACATTCTTGTCTTGGTAGTGACGTAATTTCCTCATCGAGCGGCAAAGCGGTAACGGCATGACCTAATGTAATTACCTTCGGTTTATGTTGATATGACTTGGTGGTGGATCGGACTGCCATGCCCTTCATCTGATTAGATCATGTGCGGGCATATTCTAATTAGGTACCGTATTGCTAATTAAGATTAATTTGGGTATTTTTACCCAAAAATCTTGTGAATGCGATAACAGGAGACCCATAAGGGTTATGGTGCTGTGACTTGGTGGGTGGGATCGGACTGCCATGCCCTTCATCTGATTGATTATGGGCGTGGCATAATGCTAATTAGGTCCCTAATTTGCATATTAATGTTTAATTTGGGGTATTTTTACCAAAAGCTTGTGAACAACTATCTGAAAGCCTAAGTCCGATTTTGATGAAACTTGGGTGGGGAATCATGTACTCTCCTGCTCCCCGTACTCTTCGCGCTGATTAGTTTAGGGGGGTGTCCACGGTTAAGGGGGTTGTCCGGGTTTAAGTTGGGTTGTCCGGGTTTAAAAGGGGTTTTTCCAGCTTTAAGGGGGTGTTGGGTTTAAGAGGGATTGTTGGGTTTTAAGGAGGGGGTAGTGTAAGCTAGTGTTCTCCGTGGGGGTTTCCGGGGGTGTTTGTCTGTGGCATATCCGGTGGCTTGTTTGTGTTTCGGGTCGGTTGCCCGCAGTTTCCTGGGGGTTCTCATGTTTAGAGGGGTTGTCTGGGTTTAAGAGGTGGGGTTGTCCAGCGTTAGGGGGTTTGTTGGGTTATAAGGGGGGATTTGTTGGGGTTTAGGTGGGTTTGTTGGGTTGACAGGTGGGTTGTCCGGTTAAGGGGTGGTTGTCTTCACTTAATGTGGATTGTTGGGTTTTAATGTGGGTTGTCCGGGTTTTAAGGGGTTGTCCTGGTTTAAGGGGGGTTTGTCTTGCTTAGGGGTCTTGTTTGGTTTAAGGTGGGTTTGCACGAGTTTAAGGGTGGTTGTCGCAGGTTTAGGGGGGTTGTCCGGGTTTAGGGGGTGTCCCGCTTTAAGGGGGGTTTTTGGTTTAAGGGTGATTGTTGGGGTTTACGGTGGGTGTCTGGGTTTAAAGGGTTTGTCCTGGTTTAAGGGGGTTGTCGGACTTAAGGAAGGGGGATTGTTGGGGTTTAAGGGGGTTGTCCGGATTTTCAATTAAGAAGGGTTGTCCGGGTTTAGGGGGGGTTTGTCTGGGCTTAAGGGGGCTTGTTTTGTGACATCATGCACGACAAAGGACTCACATCAAACCCAAGCTTTTCCAGACGTCACTGGGTTCCAGCATCTCCAACGCTTGATCCAACGCAGATGTCTAACTCTAACAGCTGATCTGATCTGTGTGGTGCACAAGATCTAACAACATCACGTGAGAATGCTGCATACAAGTCGGCCTACATCTAAATGCCAAGAAGACTGAATATATCACTGTCAATGAGAAGCGTCATCACCCTATCTGCACAGCATATGGTAGCCAACTCAAAGAGGGTCAAGGACTTCAGTATCTAGGTCCTATGTTGCCGACGCAAAGAAACGCTTCCTGTCACGCAAAGGAACAAAGCTGGAATCCCTGCAATAATCCACCACTTCTGGCAATCTGGTAATCTCCAATTCAACCAAGCTGAAATTTTTAGAGCCTGTGTAGATAGTATCCTGCATATGGAGGTCTGAACGCGGACCATGAAGAAAGAGCTACAGGATAGACTGGATGGCACCAAAAATACACCAACTTCTTAATGCGAGTACAAAACATATCCTGCGCGCGAGCACAAGACAAAGCACAGATATATGGAGATATCCCTCCAATTTCCACTTCTGTTGCCCAACGCCGTGCACGATTTGCCGTCACTGGCATCGTGCGATTGACCAGGAAGTCCACTCAGACGTCCATGTTGGATTACCATGCAAAACGGGTCGTTCGCCCCTTTACAACTACATTGATGTGGATTGGCTCGAGGACATCCAGCAGGACCATCTGACATCCCCAACGAATAACAAACATGTACATTTGGCTCTACAGGTGAACCGCATCTCGCTTCGGCCGTTAGATAAGATAGGGCTTGTTGTGGTTTAAGGTGGGTTGCACAAGTAAGGGGGGTTGTCCAGGTTTAAGGGGGGTTGTTGTGGGTTTAAGGGGATTTTTGGGTTTAGGGGGGTTTTTGGTTTAAGGGGTTTTGTGGCACATAATACGCATATACATGCGCATACGTGCACACATGCACGCGCATGCACGTATTCGCGCATGTGCGTATCATTGCGCGGACGTTGCACAGTGGTTTTCCCGGTTTAAGGGGGTTGTCTTGGGCTTAAGGGGGATTGTTGGGGTTTAAGGTGGGTTGTCCGGGTTTAAAAAAGGGGTTGTCCTGGTGTTAAAGGGGGGTTGTCTGGGCTTAAGGGGGTCTGTTGTGGTTTAAGGTGGGTTGCACGAGTGTAGGGGGGGGCCCGAGGTTTAGAGGGGGGGGTTTGGGGTTTAGGGGCTTTTTGGGTTTAAGGGGGGATTTTGCAGCTGATTATTGTCCCCGCCGAACAGTTCGTAACGGGACATGAATGAGCAGTCGTCCGCCGTTGTCCGTTTGTCCGTTCGTCCATCTGTGACAAAACATGTTAACCCATGTTGTATACCATTTATCCTTGGAGTTTCCGTAAGGGTGTACAATGAGTAACTTGTTGAAAGATCGGGTTGGGTTCTCGCTAGATGAGATTGTGGCCAGTGCAATATGCTAATTAAGGTACCTAATTTGCCATTTTATGAGAATTTTTCCTGCAAGGCCTGTTTACCAGTTTTCTGGAGTTCTGTCATGCGTAGAATGATTTACCTTGGTGGAAGGATGCAGGTTAAAGAGTTCTCAATCTGATTAGATTTGGGCGTATTTCGGGGCAAATTGAGTATGCAATGAGTAATGAATATGCAAAATCAGCGTAATTACTATTTTTTGAAACGGTACATGGATACTCACAAATTCCTTCCTCTGCGCTGCATAATAGCCTTTCATGGGCCATCTTTTTTTGCATTTTGAAAGTAGTGATATATCATGCGGCTTAGGTATGCAAATGAGCTAATTAAATAATGCGTAATTGCCGTATCTCTGAAACGGGATATCGGATAGGCAAAATTCCTATTCCTTCGCGTACCATGAGAATATATGCTATGGGGAGGGTGTGATGTGGGGTGGGAGGGGCGTGGGTTGGGGAGGGGTGGGTGTTGGGAGGGGTGTTGGGTGTTGGGAGGGGTGTGGTGTTTTTTGCAGAGGGAGTGGGGTGTTGGGGAGGGGTGGGGTGTTTAGCGGGTGTTTGGGAGGGTTTGGGTATTGCTGGGTGTTGGGGAGGGGGTTGGGTATTGCTGAGTTGGGGAGGTGGATGGGTGTGTGCATGGTGTTGGGGAGGGGGGGGAGTGGTTGCGGGGTGTTGGGGAGGGGATGGGAGTGTTTGCGAGGGATGAGGGGTTTTGGGGATGGGGGTTGCGGGTGTTGGGGAAAGGGGAGGGGCGTTTTAGAGGTATTGTGGGTAGGGGTGTTGATACGGTGTTTTTAGGGGGTGGGGTGTTGTGCAGGGGGTTTTGGGATGAGAGGGGGGTGGTTTGGTGGGCAGTTGTGGGTGTTGTGGAGTTGTGGGGTGTTGGGGAGGGCGTGGGTTTTTGCGGGTGTTGGGGTGATTGTTGCGGGGTATTGGGGGAGGGGGGTAGGGTTGTTAAGTTGCATTATTACATGTTAGTGATCGCAACATTCGTCGGGGAACATATTTTACGCAATCGCGTAAATACGAGTTCGCCTTGTTTAAAACATTTGTCACCGCTCCCGCCAGGGGGATTTAGCGGTTCGGGAACCTCGACTGTATTTTTTGAGCTATACGCGTTGTATGCCACAGTGTGGAAAGGCATTGACAAAAATTTAGTTCCAGTGCAACATACCCTATCTGAAGCACTGTGTGTTGTAAACTTGAGAAAGGAGTTGTCTGACATTTGGTCAATTGGTTTCAAAAGTAGAAAGACACCAAGACCCAGTTCAGAAAAATGTGTATTGGCAAAAAATGTATTAAATCACACTCTTAAGTGAATAGCTGAAAATCCGTCTATACTTTTACACAAAAAAGAATGTAGTATTTTGAGATTTTTTTTTTTTTCTTTTTCTCTGTACACAGAATCCAATCATGTCTCACTCTAGGCTGATATGACAGCACGCAATTTCAAACATTTTGTTTCATACTTGTTGTCCAATAAACCTTCAAAATAGTTCTCAGTAGGTGTTGCTGCAATACAAGTGCACAATTTGGAAATAAAATTGTTCCTCATTCTCATAAAATCTCCTTGTATTCCTTTAAATAATGTCCTTAATATAGTTAAGACAATTTGATATTTTCCACAAATTCATAATATCACAATATCAAATCTCATCACCATAAAATTTATCGCTTCATTTCAGTGTGGAATATGCAGACCTCTCAGCCCTTTTAATAAATTTGTAAATTAAAAAAAAAAAAAAAAAAAAAAAAAAAAAAAAAAAACATTTTTACGGGCCGCCCGCCCGACCGACCCCCGATTTCAAATTTGCAGATTTTTTTTTAGTTTTTTACCAAAAATCTAGCACGTTTTAACCCAAATTTTAATTAATTTGGGCAATTTTTTATAGAAAATTGTTGTAAATTTCCCTCTGATTATTCAATTTTGGGGCTATTTTAGGCCAATTTTTGACCTCCATAAAAGAAATTTTAAAAAAAGAAAAATCGCCGACCAACCGACCCTACATATGTACTGAACGGTCCGCTCGCCGTAAAACCGTGTTTTTTTTTTTTCAATTGCAAAAGGCTATATATATTTTGGTCAATATCCAAAACCAGCTGCATGAAAAATGTACATGTCTAACTCTGAGGTGTTTCATTGTGTGCCTGGATATTGTTAATAAACAAATTGTAACGGAAGACAAGGAAACGGTACAACATAAAGATAATTGGATGATGCAACCATGCCACAATGATATTAAGATTAAGTCCACGTGGTGAACCTGTTATCACTGGAAGATGTCATTTAAATTGGATCATTTTTAGATCAATTGCCATCCAATTTGCTGCTCAAGTTTTGATTGCAAATATACCCAGGTACAAAAATTGAAAAATATTACGACTGATTAATATTTTCATTGATGTCGATTTGGAAAGTGTCCATAAGCATCCTTGGAATGCAAGGGAGGTCAGAACAAATATTTTAAATAATCCATTTGATTAAATGACAAATTAAGGTTGGTACGAGAACCAGTACGACTTAGTTTAAATCAATAATGCCCTCATTATTTAATTGTTTGCTATTTTTCGAATGCTACTGCTTGTCAGTGTGTATGTAGTTTATCATGGACACTTGATTTTGTCATGTATAGAGTCCCACTTAGGAAGTAGCAGAAAGGGGCAAGTGGAAAGTAATAAAATGATTCATCTCGAGTGGGAAATTGGACATCATGAGCTTGTCTTGTGGCTATGCTTACTGCTTATTACGCATTATCTGTGGGATTCTGATGTGACCACGCTCGGCTAACAATGCCACGTCGCACTGTGCCAACACTAACCATTTGCATACGCATTAAGTCAAGTCAGTCCTTCTAGGGCATGAAATCTTGTGTGTCTATTGAAATGCACACACACAACTTGACAGTGGTCCATTGGTGTCGCTAGTTAAAAATTTTGGGTATGGACGTACCGTACCCCATTTTGGAATCTGTGGTTCATTATTTAAAAGCTAAATTGAAGGTGACCCACTTGAGAAGGGCTACTACAGATAATGGATTAAGACTTTGATGTCATTAAACCAGATAAGGTGAGAAGACGTGTCGTGAGGGATGCTCTTAAGATGTACTCTTAGGGATCTTTTATTTTGAAAAGCAGGTTGTCTCCTTGTAACATATTGTCCCTTTACCTTTGGATATTATTGTCCACTACATTTTCATGGGAAGTGGACACATTGGAGAGTGAAACATGCGAAGACAAGTAGAAATTTCACCTCAAGTTTCGAGTTGATAAGTGAATTTGGGGAAAGATTTGGATCGAGAAGATTGCGTAAAAGGGGAGGCGAGTAATTATCAATGCAATTGTCTCAGGGCCGCGATTTAGCGGGGTTTTACATGCACCAATTCATGTAAAATTGGCTCAGTGGCATGTGAAATTTTTGCCTGTGCATGCAAATTTGTGTTTTTCAACCAACTTTCAAGGAAACATCAATGGTGCATGTGAATTTTTATTTCCTAAATCGAGCCCCCTGAAATGTCTTGAAAGGACCAACTACAATTTAACTAAATATGGATATCAGCAAGACTAAGAGGGTCGCAAAGCTGTATTCCATGTTCCCGTGAATCTTCAGAATGGAGAATAATAAATACGGCCCTGACTAGCACTTTTATTTCAAATTTGTTTTTTAATCTTTGGATTTTTTTCTTGAATTTGTGTGTTATTTTTTATTTGCTTTTTTTTTTGGGGCTGTCAGTTATGCACTCAACTTTACATTGGATGTAGGACGAATGGACGAACGGGTGTTGCTATTACTATATGTCCCAAATCGCCCGAGTGTTTGTTACCACGGACAGAATAACACAAACTTTCCTTTTACACAATGACTGAATATAGAATGTTATATCGATGAATACATACTCTCCACATGTAAAAAATCCATTACAGAGCTTAAGAAAGTGCAGTTCTAATATCGGGCTTGCATCTTGCCTCCATAGGGGTTGAGTTTTGTGTGGTGCTGGCCATTAGAATTAGCATCACCCATTAACAAAAAAAACTGCCAATTCATCATGCACTACTCTTATTTTTTCCAACTGCGTTTTTTGTAATTCACAGTGTGGGGTGAAAGTAAGTAAATAAATAAATACCACGTTTGCGACAACTAGTGGAAAATAATTGGATCTTTCGGTGCTCCCTTTGTATTGTTTATTTTTGCAACGTAATATTAATTGGAGTTCTTCACATGGCACTTTTCAAATTTCAATAAACAACGAGATACGCATATGGTGATATCACTTGTGAATGATTACTAACTAAATTCGACAAAATGAGATTTTTTGGAAAAAACTCTGAAGTTCATAAGTTTTGTAGTTTTAGTCCTTATTATTGAGTCCTAGCAATCAAAATTTAGGAAAATATTTGTCGGCCTACATATTGCCCTGCATTATTGTTGCAGATGGTTCAGAATCCTCCAGCTCTCTGAAGGATGCCACAAATTCTATCTCGTCCGTCAGTTACAAGATAAAGTATTTGATATGAGAGCGAAGGGAAAAAATCCTGGTAATTATGACTGGGCGTGTCAGTTATTATCCATTACACTCGTCCATTGAGGCAGCAGCATAAATTTGGTTGTACATTGAGGAGGGTTTCCTGGGCTAATTTCACAGATTGATCTTACTGTCTTAGGAGGACATTAAGCACCACCAGGATAGGGGAGGAAAATGATTAGTGACGTGCCAAAAAATTATTTTCATATATAGTCTGCCTGGAAGGAATGACCATTTTAAAAGGCATTATCAGTGTGATAAAATATTTTTTTTTTGGTTCATTTTATCAGGCAATGGTAATACTTGTACCATTCATTTTGTAAACTTCATTGAAAGATTGTGGTGGTTACTCTTTAATGTAAATTGTGCACCAAATAATCGATAATGATATAGACATGTTTAGAGATGAATCGTGCTAATCATAGGCTTTATTCCGTATGCTTGGTTGATTTTTCCTCCGAATCTTACACCAAGGGTACGCCGAATATGCAAGACACTCCTTTTGGCTATTTGTCCACCACAAAAACACTTCTATTTTTGGATGAAATCACCTCTAATATTTAATGCCCCCCTAAAGGCCAAGAAAAAAACATGTTTGTCTCAGGAGACCACATGCATGCTAAAATAAAATTGGTCGTTTAGCACATTTTTTTGTTTTTACTTGAAAAATTTTTGATTCTGGAGAGTGCATTTAATACTGAAACCAATCCATGGACTACAGACAGCGCACCCATTGTGGCAATGAACGTTTGTCTTGTGTGATTAGGGGTGTGGGGTCTTAGAATGACGGCAAAGTACAACGTCTGCATTTGCAATCAGTACCTGCAAATAATAAACGTGGTGTGTGTGTGTGGGTGAGACCAGCGAGTTACAGAAGAGGAATTGATATTGCGCTGAGGGAACATTGAACAGGAGATGCTATTACAGTTCTAGACTGCAAGGTATCCGTTGTCTACGTTGTTGTATATTATATGGGAAGAGTTCCATATGTACCCTTAAAATTTGTACGGAAAACAAATTCTTTATTTTTTTTATTTTTTGCTTAAATATAAAAAATAATTTGTGTTACAGTAGCTTTGAAGAGGGGTACATAGGGCAACTCTGCCATTCTGTGCAATATGTAATTAGAGTAGATAATAAAAAACCCGGGGGCGTTTTTGGTTTGTCAATTTTTCCAAAAAGATGGGGCATGTTAGGTCATTGTTCAGTTATATTTCAATTGAAAAACCATAGCCAAGAACTCTTAGAAATACCCCGATGCTCCCGACACAACCTGCCACCATTTTGCAAATCGCGATCGTTAATATCAGTGTATACTTATGTATGGCATAATTTTTAGGAAGATTGGTCAGGAAAAAATGAGGGGTTGTTTTTTTTAGAGAGGGGGCATTTTGTAATAACGGTAGATACGGGTACTGTAGATGCATTGGGGATTGTTTTTTATTCAGCCAGGATAATTGATTTGAAAGGGACATTTACTAATCTGACCCTCAGCCTCCACCTCATTACTCACATCAGCAAACCTGGGATTCTTTGGTATCATTCTCATCTGTCAGGGCTAGAATTTGTAGAGAATCCGAGAATCGATTCTCGCAAAGATTCTCGTAAATGATTTGCGTGTATCAATGTTGATTCTCATAACTTTAGAACTTTCACACGTAGTGAATTAGTTGATTCCACAAGCAAGATTTGTTTGGGGAATCAAGGACTGATTTCTCGCACACAGCTATGAAAATTTCTACCCCTGTGTTAACATTTGGGCTGAAGAGTCGCCATTATGTTATCAGCAAAAAACAGGGTAGCTTTAGGTTTCGGAAATTATTGGTTGTGTAATTTTTGATGAAGTATTGTAATACATTGCAGTTTGTTGGAGATGGTAGGAAATGGAAAATAATGCTGCAATTGGTTGATTGTGAAGCAAATTATGCCAGGAAAAATAAATGATTAAAAGGACACCAGTATAGTTGCTAGTGACATCACACCAGAAGTATGAACTTAAATTAGAAGTTCCCTTTATTTCATATAACTAAAAATTTGCGTACAGAGAGTGCTTGAATGGATATTTCATCAGTGTAATTTCTTCTATTTACGTTTCTGTGCCATATTAAATAGGATCTGCCGAGTAAAAATATAGCTCTATTGCCATCAGATCAGTATACAAACCATGTTCATAGATTCTTGTTAGGCCTTGTATGAATAACAATGGCCAAAAATAGAAGGCAAATAACCCAAAGCAACATATTCAAATGTTAGCAAAACATTACAACAAGGTATGAATGTGTATAGATACCACTGCATTGACAGTACTAGAGAAGTCGGGTTGTTGAGCCTCAATTGCCATCTTGCCTATCACAAGAATGGTAAATATAGGGTTGTGGACCTTTCAGTGGTATAGCACAATGATACGTACTTTGAGAGGGCACTAGTATAAAAGGAGGTAATAGGAGTTAGAATACAGTTCATATATTGCAAATGGGGAATTTGTAGATGTAAAAATAGTTTGGTTGCCAGCACTAGTATTTTGCTAATCTTGAAGTTGTGCAATAGGCCCAAAAAAAAAAAAATGTGGTGCCCTCCGCCGACGACCCAAATCCCGAAAATCTCGGGTCGGTTTTTTTTTTTTTTTTTACGTCTTGATTTTGTCTATTTTACCTGTTTTCCCGGTGGATTTTTTTTTAATAAAAATGTGGGAAAAAAGCCAACCAAATGGAAAATCACAAAGAGTAGCTCGGATTTTAACTCCTTTGGCACTGGCAAAACCACTCATACTATTCTTGGAAATGACAAGTGGAATTAGGAATGAAATTTGTGTGGCAATATCAAAATGTTCGTGAAACACAAAGGAAAATAAAATTGGCCTTAGTCCGTCTGGCCGTATTTACCCGCACGTAGACCATGAATACAGATACAATTCGCAACACTGTAAAGATTAAATTTAAAAAAAAAAAACAAAATTTTGACGTGTTCAATTGGTAACCAAAAACTTTTTATAAAACAATAAAATAACCATTTTTGAAAAAACAACCAGTTGAAACAGTTTTATTAATGAAAAAACATAAAGTTTCCTTCGCTGGGGGGCTGAGAGGCACGAAAAAATATCAATATTGCATCATACACTTCACACTTCTTGTCGTACACTGGTCACCACATGCTTTGAGCGCGTATCACTTGCTGATTTCATGAACCACGTTCCGATGGAATCCCCCGGGTGGAAATCCTACGGTAGTTACGCGTGAAGGGGTACAACAAGCTTTTGAAGGTTGTGAAGTGGTTTTCCGCTGTGTTACAACTTCCGATTTAACTGGAGCACTTGCGGTTTTGTATGCGAGGCATAACAGGATGGCAGCTTGCAACTATGCACCGTACAAATCGCAATCGTCCGAATGGACCATGGCAATCGGTTTGCGCATACTGAGGCAATAAGTGTACTGCGGGACCTGGGATTTTCGGCGTGTTTCAATTGTCAAACTAACCCCAACATTGAGAACAGTTTTTTCTCATAGATATTTGAAGGCTCCGCTTACGTATTAGCTGGTTTACATGAATATCAATCAACTTTCTGGAGATAAGAGTTAAAAATTATAAAAAAAAAAAAAAAAAAACCGCCGACACGCAAATAGAGGATGATCTAGAATGAAAAAAGCGTGGAGAGGCGGTCTCTCCCTTGCCTTCCCTCTTTTCCCTTTGTCTTTCAGCACAACAATTTTTTTTTTTTTTTGCCTTACATTGAGTGGATCGAGGCATCCCTTCCCAGAGGGGAAATTTATCATTCATTGTGGGATCTGGTTGCATTTAATCCCCTTTTATTTTTTAATTATCATTCCTCTGTATGGTAAATTTTATACAACAAGTTTTCCAATTTAAGAGCAAAATATTGCACTTGCAATGATGCAAATTTTGACTATATGACGCAGTACTGCTTTTCATGGTCGTGTAATCCGTTTAAAATATAGTTCAAGTAAATTCTTTGGAATCCTATACATTTATTTTAAGTAATTTCTAACTAAGTAAAGATGTGGACTTAGAACTGGTGGAGGTAGGTTTTTACCATTTTTATTCAGAGGGAAACTAGTAGGTAAGAATTGTACAAACCTCATTCAAAGTAAGTAAAGTACACCTCAATTTTGCTTGGAAGATTTTCAATTTTGTGTTATGTAGTAGCTATGTAGTCATCAAGCAACCTGTCTCCTAAAAATGTATCTCAGTAGGTTATACCCATGCTACATATTTAATTTAAGCATTTTGACTTTCAACTTGTAGTTAGCAGTATGGGAGAGCAGAGCCCACTTGTTACTGGTTA
>JAMKCH010082067.1:0-11182 GCA_023653785.1 Ophioderma brevispina
CCCCCAAATGAAAAGGTCCGCTTTATGAAATTGAAGGTCCGCTTGGTCATGTTGACCGTCCTTTTTTGCCCATGTTAAAGTTGTGGCTTGCGTAAATGTTGTTGTTTTAAGGGGTTGTGGTGCCTGTTATATGAATTACTAAGTATCTGTTAATCCATACCTTACGCATAGTGATTTTTCTTTTTACTGCTTTTTGAACGATGGGATGATGTCATACCACCTATCCCCCCCTCCCCGCTCGAGATTTTTGAGACGAACTGTGAAAAATTTTTGGTTCAACCTGCGGAGCGCACGAGCTGAACACAATTGGATTGTTGGAGCAAAAGGTCCCCCCCCCCTAAATTCCATGGCTACGAGCCCTGGTCTGAATTGTTGGATATGCCCCTGCTCAAAATGCATGCCCCTTTTAATACCTTTCCTCGATACATATCCTGGCTGAAAATTACCTTTCCCCAGAGATTTTCTGAATTACACCAGCTCAGACAAGCCTCTCTGGTGTCCAAAGAATATGGATGTGGGTTTTTAACTCATAAGGGGTATAATGCATCAATTACTTGTGAGTGTATGGAGAAAGCGACAACTACTTTTGTTTAGTGTATGCAAACTTGCGCTACTGATACTTGTTTAGAAGGGGGCGCAAATTCCATCAAGTACTTGTTTTAGGGGGTGTGTTGCTAATCTTCGAGTTTCGAGTTTCGAGTGTCGAATTTTGAGTTTTCATATTCGAGTTTCGAGTTCATATTTCGCGTTTCGATGGTCGAATTTGAGATTTTAAGTATTCGAGTTTCGAGTTTCATTTCGAGTTTCGAGTTCAAATTTCGAGTTTCAAATTTTACGGTTTTGAGTTTCAATTGTCGAGTCATCTAGTCACGTTTAGTGCATACTCGAAAGAGTGGCCTCAAATTGGTCCGAGATTTTGTTGCAATATTGGGCGATATTATCACAACCCTTTAACTCTTGAAACAGAATATCCATTTCGCATATCATCTTTAGTCACTTTGTTTAAGGAAGGCATCACTACAAAAAAAAAAATTTCAAACTCATGTCTATTTAAAGGAATTACCAAGACTCGAAAAATTGGTAAATTTTTCCCTTTTTCGAGTTTCAAACGCGAATTTGGGCAAAGTACTTATTTTGGGTCACGTTTTTATAAGTCAAAGACGTGGCCTCAAATTTGTCAAATAGAGGTTTGTTTGGACAATTCACACAACAATGCATCCTCCAACTGTAATATTTCCAAGATTTTTTGACAGCAGTAAATCTTACTAATAAGATTTTTAATTTGTTGCAAAGAAAAATATTCCTAACATTCAAAAGAAAATTTCAAGTTTGGTGTCCATGTCCCTTTGTCACCCCCTCCTGGCCCCTTCATGCACCCTAAGGCAGGCTCCTGTACAGTGGCGTACCAGACCTTTTCACATGGGGGGGCTGAAGGGTGCCAAGAGGTTTTTTGAGGGGGCAACTTTGGGATCCTTCTCAATAGACAAACTGTAAACAAATTCAGTTCATTTGGGGGGGCTCCAGGTGGGGGCAAGGATCGTTTGTGGTGGGCTTGCGCTCCCCCTGCCACCCCCCCCCCCCCGCTGGTTACGCCACGGCTCCTGACCCCATCATGGACTCACAGACAGACCCTGGACCCGCATTTGCTAGCGTTTAGTGCTGTGGTTACTTTTGCCTTTGCACGCTGCACTTTCATAGTAAATTTTTGACTTTCCAATGTTGGCAGTATCGAATGGCTCCGACATTTTCTTTCTCTCTTAAAAAGCGTAATATCTTTTAAGGACACGGGGGCTGGTATAGTCTAATATTGACAAATTTCAAAGAGCAGAGTAGCTCTTAAGTCTGAAACCGAATATCCAATTCTCATATTATCTTAGTCGTTTTGTCTTAAAAGGGAAGCATCACGTTCAAAAAGAAAATTCAAACTCGGTCCTGATTTAAAGGAATATTTACCAGACTTTCGAAAAAAAAATTTGTATTTTTTCCCGTTTTCGAGTTTCAAATCGAAGTGGGAAAAATTTACTTATTTTCGAGTCACGTTTTTAAGTCACAGACATGCCTCAACTTTGGTCAAATAAGGTTTGTTGTACCAAATTACAACCAACTGCTCAGACAGTCTCATCTCGTAAAAAGCTTATCTTTTAAGGGTACGGTCTTGTAGGCCTATATTGACAAATTAAAGAAGCATAGCGTCTTAGGTCCGGAAACCGAATAATCCATTTCGCATAGCATCTTCTTCGATTTGTTTTAAGGAAGCATCACGTGTTCAAAAAAGAAAATTCAAACTCTGTCTATTTAAGAATTTTACCAGACTTCGAAATTGAGTAATTTTTTTCTCCCGGTTTTCGAGTTTCAAACTCGAAGTTGGTAGAAATATTCATTTTCGAGTCACGTTTATAAGTCCAAGAGATGGCCTCAAATTGGTCATATAGAGGTTTGTTTTGATAATTTCATTAAACAGCTCAGGTCGTTTCGTAAAGTCTTGTATATTGGGAAAAGGAAGCATAGCCCCCTTAACAAACACTGAAGCGAGACCATTTCCCCTAATAGCTCATGAATCGTTTTTGTTAAAGGGAAGGCATCACCTAAAAAGAAAATTCCAAAATCTGTCTGATTTAAAGGAATATCTACCAGACTCGAAAATTGGTCAATTTTTTTCCCGTTGTTCGAGTTTCCAACTCGAGTCTGGGAAAAATTTACTTATTTTCGAGTCACGTTTTAAAGGTCAAGAATTGCCTCAAATTTGTCAAAAAGTTTTGTTTGGACAATTACACACAAACAATGGATCAACAGTTTCTCTCTTAAAACCTCATATCTTTTTAAGGGCACGGACTTGTACTCCCATATTGACCAAAAGAAGCAGCCCCTTAAGTCCTGAACCGAATATCCTTTCGCATATCATCTAAGTCGATTTGTTTTAAAGGTAAGGCTCACGTTCCAAAAAAGAAAATTCCAAATCTTTTTGATTTAAAGGAATATTTACCAGACTCAAAACTTGTAATTTTTTTCCCTGTTTCGAGTTTCAACTCGAAGTTGGGAAAATTGGGATTTAGTTCGAGTCACGTTGCTAGTCAAAGGCATGGCCCAAATGGTCAGATAAGGTGTTTGGATAATTATATACATTAAAAAACGGCTCAGGGTCGTGTCGTAAACTTTTTTTATTACAACACTCATGAATATTCATTAACCATAGTCCATGCTATTTTTTCATTGGCTGATTCCTATTTGTATAATATAATTTTAAGGGTAACGGTTCTTGTAATAATGGCAATGAAGCATCCCCCTTAACCCTCTGAACCGAATATCCATTCCCTTTCATCTCAGTCTATTTGTTTTAAAGGCGCATCCCAAAATAAAAATTCCACATCTTTTTGATTAAAGGCAATATTTACCATACGCGAAACTAATTGGTAAATTTTGCCCGTGTTCGAGTTTCAAACTCGAAGGTGGGAAAATTTCCGCTCATTTCGAGTCACTGTTATAGTTCAAAAAGCTGTTCACAAAGTGGTCAATAGAGGTTTGTTTTTGGATAAATTACACACACTGGCTCAAACAGTTTCTCTTGAAAACTTATATCGTTTAAGGTACGGTCTTGTACTCCAATATTGACAAAAAAGGCAATCCCCTTAGTCTGAAACCGAATATCCATTTCGCATATCATCTAAGTGCGAGTTGGTTTAAGGGAAGGCATCACTTACAAAAAAGAAAATTCCAAAATCGGGTTTTGATTTAAAGGAAATTTACCAACTTGAAAATTTGTAAAATTTTTTTTCCGTTTTTCGAGTTTCAACTCGAAGTTTGGAAAATTTATTTATTTTCGAGTGCACGTTTTAAGTCAAAGATCATGCTCAAATGGTTCAGATAAAAAGGTTTGTTTGGATAAATTACACTTAAAAACGACTGCTCAGGTCGTGTCGTAAAAAAGTTTTTATTTACCCTCATTAATATTCAATGACATATCATAAGCTATTTTCATTCAGTGGCTTATTCCTATTTATATTAATTTTAAGGTAACGGTTCTGTATAATGGCAAAATGAAGCATAACCCCTCAACTCTGAAACCGAATATCCAATTCTCCTTCCTCAGTCGACTTGTTTTAAAAGGCGGCATCCCAAAAGAAATTCCAATCTGTTTTGATTTGAAAGAATATTTACCAGACTCGAAAATTGTAAATTTTGCCGTTTTTCGATTTTCCAACTCTAAGTTGGGAAAAATTTTACTCATTTTCGAGTCACGTTTATAAGTCAAAAAGATGTTCACCCATTGGTCAGCTAAGGTTATGTTTGGATAAATTCACACAAGCAGGATCATAAATAAATCGGGATAGGACACTCATCAAGAGAGTGGATGCGTCTGCACACTTATCTGCATGAAATCCTGTAGCTTATAGTTCTGCCAGTCGTGCGGGCCGCTATTAATCTACGTCCATCATAATATATATCGCGAGCGCTAGATAGGGCCCGTACCCAAATCAAACGAAGCACGACGCACTTGGTTGGCACCGCGCCTCACCTATACCCGCTTATTAGTCTGGAGTAACAATTTCTCAATAAATATTTCAATGACTGAGCGCGACATGCCTCTAACATTGAACGCGTGCCAAGCTGCGGAACAAACGATTGCTCTCCTTCGCGCTACTAACCACACAAATTGTGTATTAGACGGGGGACTGTAGTCCCCGCGCGCCTGTGGAATGCTTTTTTTGAATCTCAGTTGAAAACAAAATGGCTGACAGCGTGCGTATTTCACGCGCCCTAAAAACGTACGGCGCTCCGCAAATTGTAAACGCTGGCGTCCTTGACAAATACAAACAATTTTTAACGCATTTGTTTTTTGTTTCTTTATTGTTTGTCTGTCTGTGTTATCATTTGTACAACAAACAGTTGAATACTTAATTCTTTCCCCGCATTTTCTTTCCCCGTTTATTTTGGTTCTTAACTGCTTCTTTGAATATTTTACACATCTTTTAAGATCTGCATTTCAAAAAATAGTAAGGCCTGTATCAACAAAGATAACACTCAACAAAGAAATACAACTAAATAAGAAAAAACATGAGTCGTTAAATCGATCGAAATTGAAAATCCAAACATCGTGAAAATAGTTACCTTTATAAGGTCCGTAACATCAATACAACAAAACGTTAAAACAAAAGCAATTAATACAAAATAATATGTAGTGCTACCGAATTTCCCCCTTCCTTTTCCGTTTTTTTTTTCCCGACTTGACCCAAAACTAACAGAACTTTAAAAAAACTTATTTCTTTATTCTCTTTTTACTGATTTTTTTTGCCCCCACCTTATAATTATTTCATAAACAAAAGAAGAGAGGAGATAGAAAGAAATTAAGAGGAATGAAAAAAAAACCCGAATGAGTAAAAAGAAGTCAAAGAAAGAGAAAAATGATAAAAAAATAATAATTAAAAAAAACAAGAAAGAACAAATTAAGAGCTGAAAACAATCCTAGGCTTGATCATATAGATCTGACTCACCCTCATGTGATTTTGCCTGTATTCAAATTTCTTCGTGAATTTCCTATTTTAAAACGTTTGTTTGATCTTTATTTTTTAATTTTTTTGTCTAAATTGTATTTATCAGTTTAATTTCATGCACAAAAAACTTTCTCAAAGTTAAAATACAACTAATGCTGAGCTGATAGAATATCCCTCGTGGTTTTATTTGTTTTATTTATTTTAAGGGACTAGTCGTTTTCTTTGTTATTTGGTCTGTTGGTACTCTACTTCAGCGATTTGTCCTTCCGTTGTTTTTAAATTTGATAGTTTGAATTTTTTAATAAAATTTTTTGATCATTTTTTGATATAAATCAAAGAAATAAAGAACAGAAGAAAGAAAGATAGAATGAAAGAAAGGCTAAAGAAAGAAAGAACCTAAAAAGAAGAAAGAAGCTAAAGAAAGAAAGAAAGAAAGCTAAGAGAAGAAAGAAAACTAAAAAGAAAGAAGAAGCTAAAATGACAAGAAAGAAAACTAAAAAATCAATAAAGAAATCATCTAAAAAGAAAGAACGAAGCTAAAAATAAAAAATTTTTTTTTTTAAAAGAATTTAAAGAAAAGAAAGCTAAAAATAAATAAAAAAAGAAGCTAAAAATAAAAGAAACTAAAAAGAAAGAAAGGCTAAAAGAAAGAAAAAAGAAGCTAAAAAAGAAATCTAAAAAGAAAGCAAGCTCAAAGAAAGAAAAGAAAAAGTTTAAAAATAAATGAATAGATTCTGTTCAAATAAAAACTAAAAATAAACTTAAAAAGAAAAAAAACCTAAAAAGAAAATTTAATAAAACTAAAAAATAACTTAAAAACGAAAACAATAAAAAGAAAGTAAAAAAGACAAAACTAAAAGAAAACTGAAAAATAAAAAACTAAAAGAAAACTAAAAAGAAAGAACAAAAAGAAAAACAATAAAACTAACTAAAAAGAAAAAATAAAAGCAATGAAAGAACTTTAAAACTAAGAAGAAAAAATAAAGAAAATTTTAAAACTAAGAATAAAAAAGAAGAAAACTACAGAGAAAGCAATAAAACTAAAAAGAAGAAAGAAAACTAAAAAAAAGAAAGAAAAAACAAGAAAAACTGAAAGGAAAAAACGAAAAAAAAAAAAGAAAGAAAAAGAAACATGAAAGGACGAAAACTAAAATAAAAAAGAAAGAAAAAAATAAAAACTGAAGGAAATAACACTAAAAATAAAGAAACAAACAAACAAAGAAAACGAAGGCATGAGAGAAAGCTGAAAGAGGAAAGAAAAGAATTAAATTGCAATTTCTTGTTTTTTTTATGTTTTATATGTCCGATGTTCGAGGTCAATCTGAAACATAAACACACTTGTGGCATGACAATAAGAACACACATTCTGAGAACATCAAAATCCACGCAGTATAAACTGTCCGCGTACTATTTACCCTGCCATTTTGTCGTCGAAATCGCCCCGCTTTCCCGCATACCCCAATTTTAAAACCCAATAGCTCAGAGTCCGGGAACTATCCCTGCTCCGCCTGCAGTTCGTACACCACTACGCACGCTTCATTCGAACGGGCTATCAGCCACTCTAGTTAGTAATATAGCTCGGGCTCGGTGGTATTACAACATTTGCATGATGTTTTTGTTAGTTTTTCTACGGTGTAAGACCACTGGAATGTTGGGCTTGAGTAGCCTATATTCTTCATGATATTTCCATGCACTTTTAAAATCATTTTTACTATTTACTTTAATCTTGTTTTGTGGAAATAATGTAATATTAGTAGAATCTTAAGTATTTTTTATGTACATGTACTTTATTATTTTTTGTCAAAAATGCAAAGTTGGCCCACATGCCACATGTTATTTTTATTAAAAATTGGCAAATCTCTTTCATAAGCCTACAGCGTCCCGTCGTCCCTCGTCCCCCCCCCCGTCCGGTTTTTGAAGGTGTGGAACATAAAGAATAATCCTGTTATTTATTGTTAGTTTTTTGCTACCCTTATCAATCCGACATGCATAGAGATTTCAATATAAGGTTATTTGATAGACACAAATCACTCAAGCCAGGTGGATACGCAATTTTACTTATTACTACAGATTTAGGTTTATATGGGGTGTTGAAATTGTGTCCGCAAATGAACAATTTTGCCGGCAACATAATTAAACCGCTCGGTTCAAAAATCTGGGGTGGGGGGACCTCACAAATAATAACTTTATCAAACTTGTGTTTCGTTATATTTCTGTATATTAAAGTGATTAGCAGCGATAATTGCGAGAGAATAAATGTGAAATGCGTGATTTAAACTACAACTCATGGCATTAAGTGTGTACCTTGTAAACACGTTAAATGTGAAGAACAACTAAAACACCAAAAAGTATTTGAGGAAATTGTGCCATCCGTCTGCCGCAAAAGACATACAGCGACGGGTGCGTCTCAACCATCTGCACTAAACGATCGGTGATTTGTTTGGTGGTTGTGGACACCAGTACAAAAAATATCGATGTTTGGTGTTTTGTAGGCACGGGGTGTGTTGAGTGCATGGGGTGCACAATATCACGTGTGGCTGAAAATCTGTGATATTCACCGGGAAGGCCTTTTTGGTTTAATGCTCGCGTGTCGGAATTCGTGATACCCGTTAGAAATTACAGAACAATAAAAAGTACTGCCTGCCTTTAATTACACGATTTCAAGCCAACACTTGTAGGTTATGTTGCATATCCATGTCAGTACAAAAATATAAACTATTAATTTTGATGATTTTTTCGATTTTCGGATTAGCATCGCTGCTTTACCCTTTAAAAAGGGATTTACCCGATTAATCATTCAAGTTCCCATTTTTTCTCAGAGCTAAATGAGATTTTATTTTCCCCGGGTTGCAATGATCAAAATTTTAAGTTCATGGCACTTACTCTTCGGGTCCGCGCAGCAATACCACCTGAAAAGTGAGTTCTACCCCTCCTTCAAAACTTAGTCAAAACCTGGTTATAAAACTTTAATATGACCGGTGATGCTTCAGAAATAAAAATCCTAACTTTGGCTAGGTATGCCTTAAAATTCATAAAGCAAAAGTCGACATGAGTTAAAAGACAAAAAAAAAATCACTGTAGTCTGTACATCCATGCCTCGTACGCGTGTTATTTTGTTCATGCGTTGAATATATAATTTAGATACACGCTTAGTAATGGCGTATTTCACAGATTGGTCCACGGCTATCTGGACGTCATAGTTGCCCCGGTGCGTACGATTAAGCTTAATCGCGGGACGCTTAACGATAACAACACCGCAGGTTCGAAAATGCCCAAGAAAAGGTCGTGCTTCACTGCGTGCTCAAAACGCGCACGTACGGGCCGATGGGACTTCTAGTGCCTTCGGCGCTATAGGATTTCTGTGTAGTTATCATAGACAAATAAGAGTAGAGAAGAGATATTTCCGTGCGCGTATTGAAGTCGGTCGAGGTTAGCACAAAATTTTGCCAACGCTTGGGAGTGCGCCGACTGAACTGATGTGTCGATAGGCGACACACTCGCTTCGCATATTTTGTTCCTCTCTGCGTCCGTGGCGGTTTTTTTTCTCCTGAGCTCGACCAGGCGCAAAAACTTTTACAGGTCCATGGAACACGGCTGAGTAGGGACATTTCTTAATTTCTTACATTTCGTACATAAAAAGTATCCTGATTCATATCGCAACAACAGATTGTAAAAGTGTCACATCGGGAAAGTGTTAAAATTTCAAGGATAATATACCCAAACTGACAGGGCTTTCTCCTGTTTCGCGAACGAGTATCAAGATGCTGGAGTTGGATTCTGACCACAGATTTCTATTTATAACTATAGATAGCGTACGCCCGTTTTGAAGAATAGGCGGCCACCGGTAACCTGTTTTGAAAATTATAAATATTCATTACGTCATCCATTCGAAACGCACCCGCGTACGCGCATGCGCCTTAACCTGTTGGTCTGGAAACGGGACTCGTTCTATGAAAATGATGAATATATGAATAAATTGGTACACCCGCTATGTAAATCAGGGAATAGATGAATAATTGCGTACACCCACGATTAAATGGAAATAAGTACGCACTGCAGAAAAGGAGGGGTTACGGCTTTTGAGCTGGCATTCGCTATCTAGATGTTATTAGACAAATTTTTGTTCGGTGGATTTGACCCCGTTACTGACGTCAGAGTAAACAAGTTGTAAACAACGCTCATGCACACGTGGGCTAACCGCAACGCACACTCCAGATATCTCTCCTTGTCGGTGTCTTTGTATGGGAACTTAATAAAGCTATTCTGTTCTGATTCTCACTTGTCGGGTACGGTCGCCGTGGCGCATTCTACAATATAACGCATTATTATCGTAATTTTAAGGTTTTATTTTTTTTAGAAAAATTATTGCCATATGATACAACACGTACGACGAGATCACGAGAAGTCAAAGGTGTACGTTATGCAAGAATAAACTTTGTGTCCTTACCTCGAACGTCCGTTCCACGATGACGATCGACGCGTATCGCGTGTCGCGTATTTGTTACTCGGACGCACAGATGTTTCTAGTTAATATTATGCTTGGACCGTCAATTCTGGGTCAAGCTTGCCAGCGCGATAATCTTTACTTCAGGTGTTGTATATTTCCTTGTGAAAGCTTGGCCAAAGCACATGATATATGGCCCAATTTTTATCAAATATATCGGTTTCTATTACTGCTTGATGCAGATTTGACAGGTGAGACCCCCCCAATACTAATTGAATGAAACAATTTTTTTGGTTTGGTATTATAAGATGTTTAAAGCATTGTCCAATGGACCTTTAAAATAAACAAAACCGAAAAATCCTAGGCTGTTCGAAATGACTTAATTCCGGTCGAATTTAGCAGGTTTTGGGTTTTCCCGCAATGAAAATATTTTGGTAAACATGTCCCGTACTCCGCCATGTTAACCTGTTTTCTAAAACAAATTCGACTAGCGTCTGTCAATACCTGTAAAAATGTCCCGAACATGTTTTATGATTACGATCAGCAAAAAAACACCAAACTCAAAATTATCATTTCCAGCCAATTTAGGCCTACATGTTTTTAAATTTCCCATTATTACAACAAGCGTCTTTACACCATTGGCACGTACCATGCACCCTTTCAGTGTTTTTGGCGCATTTGGAGTAATTCTTCAAAGATGTCCTTCTTTCCAGTCAAACCAGAATTAAAGCACACAAGCACTTTTTCCAAATTATGCCTCATTTGTCTTAAAGTTCAGTGTTATGTTTAATCAACAAATTAGGCCTATATTACTTTTCAGTTGTGAAAAACAGGACCACTTAAGCATGCTAAACGCGGTCTTAAAGATGCCATTTTCGACTTTTCGGCGACCGTAAAAAGTCGAATCCCAATTTTATAGTAAACAAGCATATTAAAAACCTCTTCTTGGCATAGGCGTGTTACGCTTATAGCAACTTGCAGAGGTCTTTACCGAACAATTTCCAATACAACGGGTTAAAAAAATTGATTTTGATGTGGAAAAACACGGGGCGATTTGATTACATTTGGAAGAAAATCGATGATAGTGCCTTCAATGAAATTATTAAGTCAATGAGAATGGATCGTCTTAAAGGACACAACGAGAAATATGAAACTCAATTTTGTAACCAAGGGGGAAGAGGAGTCTTCTTTAAAAACACAACTGTAAACATTGAACATGTTTGTAAACAGCATGACATGTTTCTATAAA
>JAMKCH010082068.1:0-12225 GCA_023653785.1 Ophioderma brevispina
GTGGGCCGGGCCGTGCCGTGATTCAAGCGGCACTCGATGACCAAGTTTGCCTCCGTCCTCCGTCTCCGGTGTGTCGCAGATGCGTCAATCCACGAAAAGGTCTCTTTTCTTAAACTATATTTTATAATGAAACTCAAATATCAAATTGTGAATTGCTAATCATACGGGGGTTAATAGTCGCGCTTCATTATACGTTAGATAATAAAATCTGTGATGTTAAAGAATGAAACGGGAGAATTGGTTACACACATTGGCGGCGGCGGCCTGCACAATCTTTAAGATTAGTAGCTGACGAAAGTGTGAATTGTTCTGTTTATTTTTTGAGGGATAATTGGTCGTACCTTTCATAAAACAAAGATTACATTTAATAATTCCATGGACAACAGCCTGGTAGTACATTTATCATCATTAACTTAAACATAATGACCACATCCTCAAATAAGTTTTGCGTCTACTCGTTTGCCGTGATGCTTCATTGACGGTGCACGGAAACAAATGATCATCATCGACGTGTGTGGTGGTGCTGCCCCTTTTTTCGGCCCCATGAGCCTTTGGCGGGTTTCTATCTACGATAAACCTTATCCTCGTACTCGTGTTATTTTGTTCATATGCGTTGAATTATAATTTATACACGCTTCGTACTCGTATTTCAAAATTACACGCACGACGAGTTTGCCCCGGTGCGTAAGGGTTAAGCGTATCGCGGGGACTCGTAACAATCCAACAACCGCAAGTTCGAACATGCCAATAAAGGTCGTGCTTTCACTGCGTGCTCAAAACGCGCAGGTACGGGCCCTGCTAGCGCCTTCGGCGCTATAGGATTTCTGTGAACCAAAACCATAGATATTATAGCGGCGAGCGCTAGCTAGGCCGTATCCCAATCGAACGACGTCACACCAACCACTTGGTTGGCACTGAGCCTCTCCTATCCACGTATTATCTGGAGGGAAAAATTTCCTCCAATAAATATTCATGAGCTAGCGCGTAGTGTCCTTGGCGTAAGTCCCGCCGTGCGCCTGTTGCCCGTTAGCCGCTGATTAAAAACGCGACGTGACTGACGTTCACGCATGTTGTTTACAGCATTTTAGTTTTTCCAGTCAATACAAACAATAACGCTAATTGTTTTTCTTTTATGTGGGCCATATCCAGAAGTTTGTTTTTGATTTCTCTTAAAGACAGTGAAATAGTCAAACTAATGAAAGTTGCAGGAAGAACTAAGTGAAGGATATATATATAAATGTTCTAAGTTAGCCTACTTTTTTTCCAACTGAAGAATTCACAGAAAAGGAAAAAACGGTATGTTCAAAGATATGAAGTTTTATTCATTCATTCACGTGTTCTAATTAAGTTGGTTTGTACGAAGTCTCCATCTACGCCTTGGCCAAATAATGACTAGAATAACCGATTTGTCCTATTTTGTTTGCTTCTTTGCAGGTAGGACTCCTTACTTGGACTACTTGCAAAATCAGATTTTTGTTTATTTTCAGATTCATCCGCAAATCACTGATAGTGATGCATATTCGAAATTAAGGAAAGCTTGCCAAACCTATTGGCTTTTGTTTTGTTTGTTTTCTTTTCTTTTTCGTTTTTGTGAACACTATAGGTGTTAGATAGATTTAGGGGATCAAATTCCCAAATGACGATCACATATCCAAATGAAAGGGAGGGCGTAGGACGGTCTCTGATTGAAGGTGGAAACCCCATGGGTACAATACCAACTTGAGATTGGGGCGGCCTCACCTGTTTTTCTGCAATTTTTCAGTGGAAGGTGAAGAGGAAGGTACCCCCCTGTATCTCGGGCATTAAAGGGGTATATTCTGCAATCAATAACAAGAATTGAACAAGTTACATAATATTAAATTTAAACCTATTTTGAGGGAATGCCGTATTTTGACAGTTTAAAAAAGAAAAATAAAACGGAAGTGAATAAATTCCGAATGTCGTCTTTCGTGTAATAAAAGATAATTTAGTAATGCACGACCATGACGACTGAAAACCCAAGCCGCTTGTCTATATGGCCGGTTTATAAGGACAGCCGGCAAGTTACAAAAAGTTTTTAGGTTTTCTTTCTCTTTCTGTCTTTCCTCTTTCCCTCGTTTTCTCTCTTCTCTCTGTTTTCCTTTCTTTCTTCTTTCCTATTTTTGGGGCGTCTTTACAAATATATTTTTAACATTTTTTAGAGGCAAAACAGTGCAGAACATGCTGCTGATTATAGGTGAAATATTTTCGAACAAGGTTTTGTCCAGCCGGTACAATTTCCAGGTGTATCTGTCTCTCTTTTTCCCAATTATTTCTCCGTGTTAAAGGGATAAGCAGCGATTTGCCCATGATCCGAAACAATTAAAAAACCATCAAAAAGTCGGTATTTTTGGGTGTTTTTTTTGTTACTGAAAGTGCTACATAACCTGCAAGTGGTTGGCTTTCCGACTAATTCCGGATGTATTGGAAAGACAAAGAACGTACTTTTTAATCTGAATTCTGTAAACGTCTATAAATACGTCGTAACCAATTCCGACTTGAGATCAAAAAGGATTTCCCTGTGAATATCCCCCGATTATAAGCATAACTGTGCCCCATGCATGGCCTGCACAGCTTGGGTCCTCAAACCAACACTATGATCTTTGGTTATTGTGTGATAGATTTTTCACTTATATTTGGTGTTTTTATTCCTTACAATATCGTAGTTATATCGCATTATACATACTTATCGTTGATTTATAAGCTACCATGCATTTCTATGTTTTTTTATTCTCTTGCATTATCGCTGCGTATCCCTTTAAATGGATACTCATTGTGAAAAGGGTCGAAGTCAAACAATTTTATAGGACAGTTTTCTTAGAACGTTTTATAATTTGGTTTAGGGGAAATCCTTCCCAAAGTGAAAAATAAACAGTTTTCAAAGACAAAAACATTAATTCATTTTAGTTGTTATTATTATTGACTTTTATATTTTTGGCTTATTGTACTCTATGATGAGCTCTCGCCGATGCATCCAGGTAAATGGTTACAACCTATATCGGGTGATTCTTGTCATCTACACTAACCTAAACTATTAGACTGTCTTGGCTAATCCCCTTCTTCCACAATATCGAAATGTCCAAAAAAAAAAAACCGTAAATCACAAGGGTAGCTCTATCAAGTCTTAATCGAGTTAAAATTTGTTGCTTTTAATCCCGCTTTTCCAAATACACGTCTTATATAGCGGATAGGGATTTCTGAGGATTTCAAACTTTTCATGCGAAAAATGTGACGCGTGCCCTCCCTTTCCGCTTCCGTCAAAAATTCTCATCTCCCCTGAGCTTCCTCGTTTTATTACTTGATCCATTTAAAGAGTGCACTTGCCTCTCCCTCTTCCTGATGAAACTTTCATACCCCCTCGCGTCTTAAACCGGTTTTTTCCTTTAAGCTATGCCCCGTATAGCCTTCAACTCCTCCATTCCCCCCGGCGTAAATAACGAACTTTCCTTACGAAACAGAGCTTGCATGCGTGACTTGTAGATGCGTCTCGTGGCTAACAAGACACTGTCATGTCTCAAGATAACAGATTGTCATGTCCTCAAAATCGGTTTTCCAGCGTGTGTATTGATACCCCCTAGGGTGGTTTGAATCAATCCCACAAGTGCATTGCATGTTGCTTGATTACTGTTACTGTATTTAAACACATGTCAAGTACTTATGGTAAAAAAGTGTTCCAAAGTAAAAGAACCACAGATATTTCAATTATCACCGCGAAAAATTCCTAAGTACTAACGCTTTGTAGGCTAAAATGAAGATTACGTCCAGGATTTTTGTGTTAAGAATAGGATTTTGTGGGAATACATGACCCTATTGAGGTGAAATTTCCAAACTGGTGCATTGTGCGGGCATCCGAACTCAATACACCCTCTGATTGACACCAGTGAATATGGCAAGTTCTCTTTTTTTTTTTCTTCTTTCCCCTAGCTCCACTTCCTTTACTTTTTCCATTTCTCCCAAGTTTCGTCCTGTCTCCGCTTTGGTTTTAATTCCTTTACTCTTTATCAGGGATGGTTTCGTCACCCTGTGGCGTCACGCTCAAATTCTCGCGTACAACCCTCCCTACCGCGCATGAGCCGCGCTGATGAGTTTTGGCGATGTTCTTTGTCTTAAGTGTGCTGCGTGGCGCTCTGTAAACGGTTTCGAAAATAACAGCCAGATTCTCATGCCTCACTGCGTGCCCAAAACGCGCAGGCACGGGCCCTAGCCTCCTTCGCCGCTAAGGATTTCTGTGAACCAAAACTAGTTTCTTTGTATTGAAAAGTCCTAGAGAGGTATTTATAGCAGTCTAGGTCTAGACTCTGGTTCGAGTCCTACTTGCCAATAACCTGATTGGAGATCTAACGTGGAGAAATACTTAGCTCTGACAAATGATCTAAAGTATCGTCAATACGAGGCACGGCACCGTTCTGGGGACTACTAGAGAATTAACCCTTCTGAAATCGTGCATACCTATATTCTGTATGTTGGATCTTTACTTTCTTTCCGACGAAAAACAATTCGAAGCCAAAGGGCTGCTTGCTACTTTCTTCGATTATACCATTCTCTAGCATTTCTTTTACGTGTTGTCGCTCTACTCTCTTTGGTGGACATGGGTAACTCGAGGGGCGAGGGGCTTGTTTTATGGGCTTTGCATCACCCACATCATTTGGTGTAGAACCAACTCTCGTGTACCCTCTAAGTCATAGTTGTATTTGGCAAAAAGTTCTTGTGTTTACCAGGAGTTCTTGTAATTTCCTGTTCTGAACTATTTAATACCTACTCGATTTGTGGAAAAGCTGTTCAAGTGTTCAGGGATTCGCTCAGATTTGTCACAATCGGCAGTTTTGTCGCTCTAATTTGACAGAATTACAGTGTACAGTTTCATTTTTGTCTGTTAAGGTATTATTTCTGATATCGGTTCACATGTAGCTATTATCATTCCTTTGAACATTTTGATGTTTCCTCTGATGAAGGATTCAGGACCCTTAATAGCACGTTTTCAGACTCAGGATCTATCACCGTTTTGGCCCCATAAGCAGTCATTATTTCTCGGGGTAAAATAAAAGGTTTGGTTATAACTTATTACCATTTGTGTACTTTCTTTTGGTTTTTCTAGGAAATGTGCAGGTATCAAAGCTTCACTTCTGGCGGGAACAACAATGTTTGGTTGGTTTGCTATACGATACACAATTTCTGCTCATGCGAATTCTCATCGTGGCGGCGTATTTCGGAATTCCCGAAAAGCATCTCACCTTTCGCAAAATCTAAACAACAACACTGTGTTCGTGCAAGAAAATCGTTAGATAGGATACCATTTGTTTCAATGTCGGCAACCCAGATTGAGTGTTCCGACTTGAATACCTTCATTTCTAGAGTGAAATTGCCTTTGCCTGGACATGCTAAAATATCTCCATTAGCTAATGTCATTGACACTGTGATGTTTCTAAACTAGTTTAGTTTTAGTGCTATCTGGAATTTTCTCAAAGATACTGGGATTTTGTGGTTACTGTGGAACAGAATCAATTAACAAAGATATAGGCACACCTTGAACCTTACCAGAAATATAGGCGCCATCTTTTTGTGTCTATTTGTCTATGTTTATACCAATGGGGTCATTTCCACATTTTGGACTTGTGTCGACCCTCGACCCTAGAAATGCGACTTTCTTATTTTGTTGTTGTCTGTGGCAGTGGCGTTGTTGGAGTGTCCTGGGCGGATCGCAGTGGAAAACATCTGATATAGAGGCATTCAGAACTGATATGGCCCTCATACCACACCGAAACCATTTTCTCTCCTGATCCGAGAATCTGACCCTCTTATTACCACTATTGGTTACTTTCTGGACAAAGCTTGCATTTGTCGCTTCAAATCATTCATCATGCCTACCAAATTCTTGATCTGAGATAACAGTTCTATTTTGATCGACACGGCTTTTGGACGGACTAATGTTTCTTGTTTGTCATTTTAGATTTCCCATATTTTCCTAGCGGGCAAGGATATCTTGATAGCGATACGCAATGCTTCATTAACGGTATTCTGGCTCCTGTAATACACCAAATTCTGAATGTTTGGGTCCCTTATAGAGTCTATGAACTGATCACGAACATACGCTCTATCATCTTGTGGGAAGCATCTGGATTAATATTTTTAACATACGCGACTTCGCATGCGCCAAATCTGGAACGTTTCTCCAGTTGCTGAGGACGATTTTTCAAAAGGGCTCGATATATCTCTTCCTTTTTGCTCGGCCCCATCGCTCATCCAAACACTGTACAAGCCATCAAAAACTTATCACGCAGCTTTCACTCAAGATACCTCTAAAATTCTCTTGCAGTAGAAACAGAACTTCCCCCAAGATAGAGACTAGAGCAATTCTCGTGGCTCGTTCCATCCATTTTAACTCAGTATCATTGTGACTGAATCAAATAATCAGGCCCATTGACGTTTGTACCGTAATATAAGTGGTTACACCTATGTCCGCGGGGGGCGGGCAACTCCGTACTTGATTTAATTGCTGGGTTTGAGCCAAGTTGGGTCCTACAAGACGGTTTGTTCTCGGACCTAAAGTACCCTGATCATACGGGCATGGGTACCGAAGTAGTACTCCTTGTGCATTTTGGTTAGCTTGTTCGAGATCTGTCAAGCTTTCACGAATAGCATGTATCATGCCGGTTATATCAATTAGATCTGATAGTACACCAACCGCCCATCATGCCCTCACTGGCATCTTAAAATTACCATCCTTCTTCCACATTTTCTGTTTAGGTTTTAGGAGTGGAATGTTGTTCACATTTAAATTGTTGATTTTGATTTGGGCCTAACAGAACCATCGTTCAAACCGTCTCTAGGACCAGCATTTATCCTGGACTGTGGAGGGGGGTGTTTCATGACTAGATTGTCCGGCGCCTCCTGGTTCAACCTAACATGTGGACCCGACGCTCCCGCTCCCGCTCCTACTTGTTTTCCGGACCTAAGCCCGGCCCTTCTGCGTTTTCCATCTTTCCCGGTCCATTTTCCTATAGAAAGAAAAATAGATCCTGCCGACTACGCCAGTGTAACAAAACCGGCGCAGGGGGGGGGTTTTGTTTTGTTTCGCTGGTGCTAACTGAAACGCCTGAAGTACAAGACATTGTTATACTGTCCTAAAATTATTTTGAAAACCAGAAGCGCCAAGGAAAATTTGGTGATTTGGTTACCACAAATGAAGTGTCAAAATGTAGGACTAGTCTTTTAATCTCAAACATTAATTCGAATTCCTGTTCACACCTTTGCTAATTAGTTCTTTTATTAGGGAATAACCAGAATTTATAATTGTAGATAACCTTCAACGTTCTACACTTCGAACTTCATTTGAGGAGAAACTGGAGATTAATTCACAATTTTATCCAATTTAACAAGGTTGTACGGACGAAATAAGACAAACAACAAAGGGTAAGATGTGTTCATGTCATGTTAATATTTCATTTACGATTGTATATCTCAACTGACGACATATTGCATAAAATCAAATGACAAGGACTATAATTTGGCGTCGTTGTGTGTACTATGAGTTTCTTCAACCTTAAAAAGCTATTATTTCCGTAGCAAAATCCTAACGGTTAATATTGCAGCATTGTTTGTCCTAAGTTATCAGTTTCCCTGGGAGTTTGAAGGAGGTTGAACAACATTTGATCAATATTTGCATTAAATCCAAAGCATGAATATAGACTAAAATCCTAAATTTATCAGAAAGCTGGAATCCAAAAGCATATATAAAACACGATAATTTTAAAGGACGTACGCCCTCATTTGGACTACCCGGCTCATGCCGGGTCAAAGTACGCTTGACAAAAGGGGCGTCATGAACAACTATGCAGAGGAAATTTACAAGGCCGCCGCCCCGTACACGAAAAACTCTTGAAAATCCTCCTTAAATTCTCCCTTGGAAACTGTCAAGAATCAACGATTTACTCTAAAAAGGATGAGGCAGACAGAATCACATGGGTTTTCTACGCTACAGGGGACTCAACATGAATATATCTTATGAGGAGTTTCGTGTCGGGGAATGGAAAAGGTAAGCCTGTTCAACTAGCCTGATTGACGTGATGCGTGCTACGCGACCACGGTTGCCGGGATGTATGCCAAAAATGTTATTGAATTTAGGAAACATGTTTTAGAAAAATGGGGGGGGACGCCTCCTAATACAGAAAAAAACTTCATATTTCAGAAGTTCAGACTGGATTTGGAAAAGAAGAAAGATCCTAATATTCACCGGCAAACACACTACATTTAGACTGATGGACAGTGCCAAGGGGACACTTGTTGGCTTTTCCCAGGCCGTTTACGTGATAGATATGCCGCACGCAGTTTTATAGCAAAAATTCACAACGGTTCCGAAAAGAATCCGTCTATAATTTGTAAAGGGGGTGCAGAAATCATCATTCCAACACTCCATCCACTAAGAATTGTGGCCCTCAAATAGCCCAACATAAGTAGTCATCTCCCCAACACACAAAAGTCAAAGAATCAACATTCTCAAAATATGAAATTCAAATTAGGTTTAGTTTTAATTATTTAATTTAAATAAAGGCGAATAATGTCGGGCCATCACTACCCGAGCCGAGGGGTAGTGTATTAGCTATTCCTTACATCTTGAATGCTGGTCTTACCTCCCAATCCCGACAAAGGCGAAATCTTCGAGATCCTCAAATGAACAATTGCTGATTAATATAACAAGCGTTTGACTCCAATGACTATCCGGAAACAAGAGTGTCCAGAAAGACCAATTCTCTTGCGATGGTGGACCTCCGCCAGATGAAACAAACGACCTTGATTGGCTGACCATGGGTCACGATTTTACCCGCGTAATAAAATAACGCGACCCAAATAACCCCAATCGCCGCATAGGGGTCCTTTTTAGGGGCCCAACAGTCGGAACCCCAGAGGACACTAGCGTAGGTCATTGGATGAGGGCTTTTTTTTTAGGACTTAATAAAACAATTCGCAAGATAAAAAGAATATTAGGAAATCCCGTAAAAATCGGGAATAATCGGCGATTCGCCAGCAATGAAAAAATATAATTAAGGGGGGTTATCTTTGACTTATAATGTGATTTTTAACAAGGGTTTATTATTATTATACTGGTCCGATTTAAAAATATAAATGACTAGGCACATAAAACCACACGCACTGGTATTATATTACCCTTCAAGGTTGCAGTTACAATATACTCGCAGCTTGAAAATACATGAATTAAAATGATGAAGTGATGAGAGGAAGGCGCTTGGTGCTTAGGAAAAGATTAGCCTCTAATTAGACAAAATATTTTAAAAAGAAACATTTGCCGGGGTTTTTTTATTGTGTACATATAAACATAATGTTTTGAGTTCAATTTTATTAATTATTTTTATGTTTCGGCAATCTTAGTTATAGTGGGTGAGCCAGGCATGTTTGTCGGTATTTCACTGGGCGGGGGGGGGGGGGCCAAAGAGGCCAATTTATTACAGGGCACCTCATACTATGAAATACACGAAAATGTATGATGGCCATTCTGTAGGTGGTAGCTTAAGGAGCTAGGGGCCTCGAAAGGAATTATAAGGGGTAAACATTGAAAAGTGGTCAATGTTGTTGAATTAACATACCAAATTGTTCGCATGATCAACAAGGAATAAAAAAAATGTATAGTTTGTGCTATCTCCGATTACCCCTATGGAGTTATAAGACTTGAAAACTGGTAATAGGTCAAAGGTTAAATTTAGCTTCTACAGGGCCAAATACTAAAAAATGCTGTAATTCAGTGGAAATGGTTCAATTGTCTGTAATGTTTCCCAGAGTTAAAAATAAGGAGTAGTTCGCCCATCTGCAATTGTGAAATTAACAATTACGCACTCATTAGCATTTACCCTTATACACGTAGGGGTATGGGGTTGTTGGGTGTAACTTTGGAACTATACATTGTACATTGTCCCAAACTATACCTTATTTTATTGTAGATTACATCACAAATAATATGAAAAACCGTTTCCACTAACATTGTCCGCGTTTTTTTCACTATTTGCCCCCTTAGCCGCTCTCTTGCCCTTCCCTCTCCTCACGGTTTTCAGCTTCTCCCTCCCTAGGGTAATTCGGAGATAGCGCAACTATACATTTTTTTACTCCTTGAGATCATACGAACAATTTGGTATGCAATTCACAACATTGGACCACTTTTTCCAATGTTGACCCCTGTATATCTTTTGCGAGCCCCTAGCTTGGCGTAAGCTACCCCTACAGAATGGGCCTCATACATTTTTGTGTCCGTCATAGTGTTAGGAACACCCGTATCAGTGCCTCTTTGCCCCCCCAGGTAATACCAATGAGGCTTCTTTTGGTGGTCTGTCTCATCACTATTATGGTCGTATGTTTACATAAACAGCAGTCCCTCACGAGTGAAATGAGATTTAGTGTAGGACACTCATAACGGAGCAGGTTTATGAAACTTTCCGGAAGAAACATCTTTCTTTCCCAGAAGAATGTGAAGAAACTGAAACAAGAAGAGTCCTTAAAAATCACAATCTGGCCCTATGAATTAGTTTCTGACAAAAGTCTATATTTAGGCCTGGTTTTATTTTGCATACCAGAACAATTAACATTAGGAGGAGGAAGCTATTAAGTATTTAACGCCCTCCACAATATTTTTGTCATATAGTGTGCATTGCATGAAGATACGGCGTTATTTAATATTGGGGGTGAATGGTAATCTATACTGCTTTGAATCTTCTTGAATGATGATATTTTTTTCACATCCTTTCCATTCTTTTACAACTTAAAGAGACATTAGGAGATCTCCATAGAGAAGCGCCCCCAATTTGTTTTTAACCCGTTTTTTTTGCAGATTTGGAACACCGTCCAAATGTATTAAACCACACCTGAAGTGAATAAGCCGAAGACGCCGGCTTTATGTAATAAGATGATGATTTAGCAGTATCTGTCGTGGGGCACGACCGGAGTGGGGGAAGAGGGAGGGAGAAACTCCAAAGCACGGTGTTCTATGGGGACAATTACGATAGTAAGGCAGTTCCCAACTAGTTTCGCGTTGCCTTTCGTGTGCTTTGTTTGATGTCAAAAAACATTCGAACGTCCGGTAGGTTTGCATAGCATCCGTCAAGTGCAATTGTGAGAGAAATTTGTATCCTCAAAAAATCTCCTCGTGTCACTATTCAATAAAATTATTTTCAATTAGGCCCAAGGAGTCATTTGCTATTAGGCAAGTGTTTTGATGAAAGTCCCTAATCGCATGAAACCTGTTTTGCATTTTTATAATGCATACCATTGCATTAATTCCGGACCTTAAATGTAAACTGAAAATAGCATCTTCTTGGCCTATGTAATCAGTGGCAATCAGGTTCCTTTCATTCAGTGGCAATTACAAATTACAATGGTTCTATAGTGCCATGAATAGTGGAAAATGATTATAATGGGAATTCTGCAAAAATACACTACATGACCGTGAGCGATTTTTTTTATTTGTCTTGTAAATAATTTTTTTTCATGCGACGAGGACTTCTAGTTAAAATGGTGGGTCCGTTACAAGCCTCGTGACCACTTTGATGTTTAATTATACAATATCATGCGGTGGATGGGGGTTGCCTGGATGGCTATTTTAAGGTACTTTAAATCATTATAATAAATACACAAGAAGAGTCTTATAAGGATCATCTCTGGCTGCTCGAATGAATTTAAATTCTGCCTTAAATTAGGCTTGTTATTTAGATTGCATATTCTTGTCATGAACACTTAAAGCCATTACTATCAAAACAGCGATTTCTTCAAAATGTAAACAACGCGCCCCCCTATTGTTCATCAAAGTGGGCACTTTTTGGCACTGTTGTGTGGAATTGTTGTAATAAAGACCCCTGTAAGTGTCCCACTAGACCCCGCTAAGCGTGACGCGCCGTATTTGTCAAGAAATGATTGTTATGCTTTGTTTAGTAATAGAAGTCGGTATCCCGACTTTTTTTAACCAGAAACGGAACAGAACAGTCGCAAATGGCCTCTTCAGGACTTCGCTTTAAAATGCTTATGTGTCCGTTGGGGGGAGGGGGGGGGGGGGCACAATAACAATATATAGGTGTTGATCATGACCTAACAACTACAATTTAGGACCAAATTGGCATTTTGATTTTTGGAAAAAAAATGAACGATAGTGGCTTTAACACTATAACACCAGGTGTGATTCAAAGATCTATACCGATTTTAATATTTATCATT
>JAMKCH010082069.1:0-11180 GCA_023653785.1 Ophioderma brevispina
AGTGCAAGTCCCCCCCCCCCCCTAAAACCTTTAATAAAAATCGACAGATGGGCATCTCCAAAAAGTGAAGCCGTAGAGTTATTTTTCATTCTTTGAGCACACAATTGTTTGCATTTTGGCTTAATAATAAAACCGTGTTAATGTTCTTTTAGTACTTTGCGATAATCTACAACTACAAACAACGGACATATATAGTTTTCTCTACTTTAAATATCATGATCCTCGGTCTTTTTACTACACTCCAGAAACAAACCTAAAACATGCCAAAATGGTGTTTCCGTAGCTCTGTGCACGTACTTTACAATGCTACAAGTTTACCTCAAAATCAATATTTAATCTACCAGTGGTTTTTATTTCCTAAAATGCATCAATGATATATGATAGGTATCAATCTTCCAGATAAACATTTCGTGGTAAGCGACAAGAACCAATATAGGATTCCGCGAAATCATTGTATATTACTTTCCTGTAGTCACTCAATTTATTTGAAAAATTAACTGCAATGAATACCTGTTTTTGCATACTCAAAGGCCAAACTATGTACACTTGGGTAATTCATAACATCAAAAATGCGTGGCTGCAAATTTGGCCTCGATAAAAATTATATTCCAAAATTAAATGCGTCCGTTTTAAGCATGTATATTACGTTATAGTCAAATCTAAATTAAGTGAGATGTATACCTACTAACAGATTACTTTGGCTAGAGCCCACATCACCTGACCATGATTAGTGAAATAATTAGATTCATGCACTCGCCAAGTAAATTAGACACTGAAACGCTCAAAATGTTATTAGCGTTACGTAATATTACGTTTATCCAAAGCGAAGACGAAAAATACAGGAATTTTTATAACTCGCCGTAATTTTACGCTTCTGCCAATGCTCCTCGAAGTATCGTTGAGAATTGTGGCCGCACCAAATGGGTACGACAGTCACTTTCTTTAACCGTTTTAAATATAATTTACCCAAATAGTTTGGCGTAATAATATACACATTGCAGGGTACACACTGTGCTGGGTTTGTGCACTTTGTGGTAAATATAATAGGGAAGTATAATGTCTTGTAAGTAACTCTGCCATAGCCGTATGCCATGCAGTGTGCACGGGGGCTATGGCACATGCGATTAGGTGTGCTTATAGGTTTGTAGTTGCACATTGGTGGCTCGTGCGTGAGTAACGTAATATACGACGCAAAGTTTTAGGGCCTATTTAAATATCTTTTGTTACAATCTTTCTTCACAAGTCTTTAAAAGGTGATGGTTATTATAGAATTTGTGTGAATGATAGAATAACATTTTCTGATGTTACATCAAAGAAAATGCATTTACCCGCAGCAGAGGAATATGGTCGCTTTGGCTCGCCATAGCTTTCCCAGCGCTTATTCCTCTTTTCAAATGCTCACGTCCCCGGCCGGCGTTTCTGTTCTTTGTTCTGCATAGCGTTCTTAGTAACCAATCTTCGCATCGTTAGCAACCAATCGGGTGTCCGCTTGAGCCTGCTTTTTTTGTTCTTTCATCTTACAATCGTCATGTTAGGCTTTCTGTCAGCGTAGATTGTAAGAGGTGTGGTTTGATATTGCCGAAAATTCCTTTGCCGTTCTAAACCTCCACTGTTGCCCTTTAACGATTTACTGGGTGGGGTGTCGGTTTGCAGAAAAATTTCTTTTGTTATCTAGTCTCACCCATTGGCCCATTTGCCTTTTTCACAATCGTTATTTTCAATTACACTCTGGCTTTTCGATTCATCTTTTTATATTAATCCTTAGACTGTCAGTCATTGTTAAAGGAAAAAAAAAATCCATGGCTCGCGTGGTCGATAAATGAGTTAGCAGAAATCGAATTTAATAGCGACCGTCTCATAAGTCCTAGTTTCTACATCGCAAAATTCTAAGATTAGCTTTGCTTATCATGGGATCCTACAATAGCCGCAGATTTTCAGCAACCGATGATTCGTGTTTAAGTACTAACTCACGTTTCCGTCGAGAAGGGATGCGTTCTCATATGTACTTAATAAAAATTCCTTTAAAAAGGAAAGGGCGCCCCAAGGAGTGAAGTCTTGTTTGGGTTTGTTCTAATGTGGTTGGGAAATACTTATGTAAGAAAGGCACGGTAGACACAATAACAGATTGAATTCGTTAAGTTTTATTGCAAACTTGCTTAGTACAAAAGTTTTTTGAAATAGTATAAAGATAGATATATATGAAAACAAGAATATATTTATGAACAATTCATTGTTGGTGAAAGTTGCAATTTTTGTAATGGAGCCAATACAAATTAGAGTATTAAAGGGAAATATAAGGAAATTAAAGAAGCCTTTATTTTTGTAGTTGTAGCCGAATACACGGTAAAAGAAATTGTTTAGTGTGTAAACATATGAAAATAACAAAGACAACTTTGGTTTGTTTGTTAATCTTTTTTTGCACTTATAAGAAATTGGAAATGGTTTATTTCAGCATTTTAAGGGAGTGGATTTGTTTATTGATGGAGGTGCTGTTTTGGCAGAAACAGCTGATGGATTTTGAGAGTTGCATTTTGTTGTGGCCAATGATGGTTAACATGACCTTTGACCGTGATATTGACCCTTGACTTCAGAACAAAGAGGGTGTGGCGTGAAACCATAATGGATTTGGTTTTAATTGAATAAACATACTCAGTGAGTCCAATGTTACATTTTCAGCTTATTTACAACGTGACTCACACGACATACTGGTATGAGGCTTTTGACCTTATTACAAATGAGTATCTTGTTGCAACCTTTGATTTTTTTACCACAAAATTGCAAAAAATCATGCCTTGTTCAATTTCTCAAATTTGAAGAGTTATGTAGAGTAACAGTACGGAGACTTCAAATCATTACATAAATGTTGCCATAAGTAATAAGTTGCATAAGTATGGCCTAATTGCATAAATTTTGCGATACTTTTTTCCTGTTTCTTCCTTTCTGCGACTATATTCGGTGAATTTATAACCCACAAAATCGTATAAAAAAAAAATGCCTAGTTTAAATTATAAAATTTTCATCAATTTGAAGTGTTAGTTGCATTATGATCCAGTGGGAGTGGGGGGGGGGGGGGGGGACCTTAATATAAAATAAAAATGTTTTGTGTTTTTAAATTTGTTTAAAAATCTGCATAATTAGAGACTAATTTGCATAAAACTGGCTGTATTTTGTGTCTCGGGGTCGTTTATTAAAAAACACTTTCCTTTGTGTGACAAAAGTTTAAAGGCCTAATTATGTTCTACCCAAGTCAGTTTTTATTTTAATAATAAACAGACTTAGACGATACATAGGTGATCAGCTTTAAATTAGTGCACTTTGCATAATTGCATAAATTTTAGTACCATTTTGTTTTGCAACATGCGTCCATTTAAATTCAGATGTTTTGAATACTATGCAAAGTATAAAAAAAGGAAGGCTTTTTTAGTGTCAAGGTAAAGGTTCCAAAATCATATGTTTTTGCTTTTTATGTTAACTTTAAAAATCGGACATTTTCAAGATCTTTTGCAATCAGGCTACCAATGGTTTTATGAAGTCTGGAAGAAAAAAAATCACTAAAATAACATTAATTTGCCCAAATTTAAATTTTGTATTTTGTTAATACAACAGCATTAATAAGAATATCCAGGTCTGTGTTGGTTTTTACTTGTTACAGAAACAAGTCTACATTCTACATTATTGATTAATGAAGTTGCTAATGACCTGCTTTAAAAATTCTGTTGTGTTTTGATTGTAATCATAAAAAAATAACTTCATTGCATGTAATAATCTTTATATGTTCATTAGCAATGTTTATTTATTATATTTAAAATCCAAGATTAAAGAAGGAGCGTGTTCATTTTACGCCTAAATCGGGCATACCCGATGACCCAAAACAACGAGAATTTCGCGGTTCTCCCCTCGCTTTCGCGGTTTGCGCGGCGGGGGTACCAAGGTTAGGGTTGTTTGGTTTCCGTGCGGAACCTTAGCAGACGTAACCTGTACATTTAATTAAACGTTGTCTCCATCTTAGGGTCCCTGTCTGCCTACCGACCACATGGCTCCTTTGCAACTATACCATGGCCCTTTACTAGTTGCCCCAAAGTCCCAAGGTCTTTTTCTTCATTTCGAACTATCCACGACCCCTGCCATCCACACTGTCTGGGAGCCTTCCCATCGTCACAGATCGTCCCTCCCAACTAACACAGATCCCTTCTTCTCATCTACCAAAGTGGCCCTATCCCCAACTAACCCAGGTTCTCCTTCCACTACACCATGGCACATCTACATACCTCAACACCCTATCCCTTTTTTTATCTATATGACAATTCCCAACTACCCTCCAACTACCCAAGGTTCGTTTTTGGTATTACAATTGATTCCGTCATGCGCTTATGATATTGTGGCAGAATAAATGGCATACCTCATTTGCATACATGAAACCTCTACCCGATTTCCTCTCAACCTCCCAGAGTTCCTTTTTCCCAACTACCCCCGGGCACATTTCTACACGTCCCAGGGTTCCACATTTACAAGAGTGTTGCCAATCACCCCTTCCCCAAAACCCTAACCCATCCACTTCAGGGGGAACAGGTGCATGGCAGTTTTAAAAAATGGCGAGTTATGAAAAGCGATTAGAAAAGAGTTACCCCCCACAAATAATAGACCAAGTCCCATTGGCGAGTTAGGTTCTTACTCAAGTGTCCCTGTGGCGAGTTACGATATTTACAGCAAGTCCTCATGGCGAGTTAAGATTCTTACGGCAAGTCCAGTTGCTAGTTAGGATTGTACGTCAATCCAGTGGCGAGGTAGGTTTTTAGGTCAGTTCTCAGTGGCGAGTTAGAATTATGGGCCATTTCCTGTGGTGCAGTTGGGTTCTTTAATCATGCAGAGTTAGAATTTGGCATTGTGATTTTGGTTTAGTAGGTGTGTGTGAGGTGGGTGTTAAGTGGTGTGGATCTTACAAGTTGGGGCATTGTGTAAGACAGAGGAAATGTAGGTGTTGAGTTCTGGGGTTCCGTAGGAGTTTAAGGTAGGGTTGTGTGGAGTATGGATAAGTATGTGTGATTCAATTGTTTTTGGGTTTGGGACTTGGTGTCTTTTAGGCAGAGTGAGTGCTGGCACCATAGGGTGATGAGAGTGTGCGGTGGGGGTGTGTAAAGAAGCAGAAATATGTGCAACTTGTATGGACAATTTAATGCAGTAAAAACTGGAAGTAATTGGGGTCGTTTTCCTTTACCGCAAGGGAGCAAAGAGGGCAGAATTCCCAGTGTTTTCATTTGGCCATACCACCAGAATTAATAGGGTCAACATTTCTTACTTAACCAACCACGAAACATATATTTTTATACTGAGATTTTCCGAAAAAACTGAAAAGATACATTTTAATCTATTTTTATAAATTCCTTGTTATGACTGTCCCCACTGCCAGTGCTAGGCACCAGGGAAATTGTTGGTAACCCACATCAAATAGATCATTAACATGTTAACCACAACCAATATACTCATTTTTTTTTCCCACCTTCTAACTTAAAAGGAACAAGGTTATAGATGCTGAGCTAGAATTAGGAAAGAGCATCTTGGGCATGTGGGTCTTTCAAAACAGTGACAAAGTATTTACTTCCGTTCTGTGAGAATTGTCAAACTTTTCTACCATTTATTAATTTGGAGGAGACAGTTTGTGATTACATAGCACGTCGGTAAACAACTATGTCGATGGGTATGGCAACTATATATCTATTCTGATACCTTCTATATAAACTCTAATGTTATTTCCCCTAAGATTGTAAATTACTGACCTAAATAACTTACTGGTCATTAACCTGGCAGTGCGTGCTATCAAGTCCAAAGAGGTTTGTCAGAAATTTGGTGACCTGTTGAAATTGAACTAGTATAAGGCCACTTAAATTTATTCTTGCAGCGCTGTCCTTTGAAAAGGAGGGCAGGAGTGTAGGTTTTTTATTACATTTTTTACTGGATTTGCCTCAGAATGTGGTGCAATCATGTAAACTTTCATGCCAGTGACTTTCACAGTAGCAAAACACAGGAGACCCTGCTAAAACACATACACACCCACAAAAAAAACAAAAGAAAAAATATCCCCCAGATACAAGGGACGTCAGCTCTGGAGAGCTTGCAGCAATCCAGCACATGCTGCTTGTATGGTAGGCATTTGCCACAAAAGGCTTAGCCCACCGCCGAAAACTGTGTGGATTGGCCTCGGAAGGGCAATCCGGTCATTATCTGTTTGCTCCAATAAATCCCTCACACAGCTGTATTGCCGAGTGTGGGTGTATCCGTCCACCCCCCGTTGACGGGGACAAAAAACCGATTTAAAACTTTGGTTTAACTAACTAAACAACATAGTGAAGAGGGAGGGCTACAAGAAACAAAGATTGTCCTTTAGACCTTTAAAAACCCGCATACACCCAACTTTTACCTCACCAATGACCTTAAGTGCTTTGACTGCACTCACCAGTGGAATTTTAGGGCTTTTGCACAACCGCCATTGGGACTTGAAGTGGCTTTGCCGTAACTCGTCAGCGGGACTTGATTGCTTTGCCGTAACTCGTCAGAGGGACTTGGTGGCCTTTGCGTAACTCGCCAGCTGGACTTGATGGCTTTGCCTTAACTCGCCACGGGCTTGAGATGCTTTGGCGTAACTCGCCATATGGACTTGATGGATCTTCGTGGGGGGTAACTCGCCTTTTTAACTCGCTTTTTTTCTCTAACTCGCCTTTTCTTATTAACTCGCCAAAATCTATTCCCCAATTCAGGTTCTCATTTTTCCGACACCAAATTGAAAAATGCAAAAATACTTGAAAAAAATAGTTTATTATTTTTATAAATTGAGGTGTATATTTTGTTTTTTTTGATCATTGTCTCCACTTTTTTTTATTATATTTGTTCAATCTGTATTTTTATTTGGGTCATATTTGTTACTTTTATTTTTTAATTCAATTAATTTGTATTACTTGTAGTTTTAATATTGTCATAATTGTGCTCATTTAAAAATGCTTAATTTTATTGTTTCATTAATTTTTTGGTCGTATTCGATATTTTTCATTATTCTTTCTAATTTCTTTTAACTTTTAATTACTTACTAACTTTCATCTTTATGCTCAAGTTTTCATTGTTTATTTATTATTGCTGTTTTTATTTTAATAATATTTTAATAAATCCACGCCACATCTTTCCTGAACAAACTCCTTTCTTTTCATATTTTATCAACGTTTTTTTTTTTTTTTTTTTTTTTTTTTTTTTTTTTTAAGAATTTTGAAAGATTAGAAACATTAGTAAAAAAAGGGAAAAAACTAAAGAAGGTGAGAGGAGTTTAGTATTATTTAAAGTTATTAAAGGTTGCATTGTTTATTTTTTACATTTGGTTTTTGTTTATTACCTTTGTTATTATAATTTGTTTTTATCTGCTAATATTTTTTTTTATGTTATTTCATTAATTTTAATTTAATATTATTTTTTCTGTTAATTCTTGTTTTCCGTCTTTTCTTTTTTATTGTCTTTTAGCGTTTTCTTTTTTTTCACTCATTGTTCATTGTTAATTCTTTTGATTTTTTATTTTGTATTTTATTTATTTTAAATTATTTTCTTTTGTTTCCATTGTATTTTGTTTTCTATTATTAGTTTATCAACTTTAATGTTTTATTATTTTAAAGATTTTTATTTTTTAGGCATTTTTATTTTAGTACATTGTTTATTGGTGTATTTTCATTTAGTTTCCTTTGTTATTATTTTTGCATTTATTTTTGGATCATTCACTTTGTTATTAATTTAGTTTTTTGCTTATATTATTTTATGTATTTTTAATTAATTTTAAGTTATATTGTTTTTGTTTTAAAATCTTTATAATTTGTTATTTGTCTTTTTTTATTTATTTGTGGATTTAGCGTTTTCTTTGTTTTTCCTCATTGTTCAATTGTTAATTCTTTTGAATTTTTTTTATTTTGTAGTTTATATGTTTAAATTATTTTCTTGTTTCCATAGTAATTTTGTTTATTTTTTTCATTTTTGGCCACTTATTCCAACTTTGTGATTCAATTTCGCTTGTATGTGTGTTACAAAAATAAGAAAAATGGGGAAAAGGGAGAAAAAAAGGCAAACAAACGGCACATCTTTCCTGGTAAACAAACAGCTCAACCAAGAACAAAACCCTAATTAACAACAATAAACAATCATCTCTCTTGAAACCGATTGCGAACCCTTGACCACGGGGGGAATAATTCATGGGTGTTAGTGCCTTAGACCGCTAGCCATTCATGCACTTGCTTTTCAAATGTAATCAGCTTCACATTGCTCACCAGGTATGGAAGACAGCGAGCCTCAGCGGGGTCACAATACACGACCCAAAATGGCGTATTACGTGGAAGGAACCAATTACACAGCGTTTTGAATTCCCCTGGAATCTATTTCCTTAAATTTCGCAAGTGAAAATGGAGAACTTCTTCTTGACTAATCTACTGCCAAAAGAAAATTGATTTTTAGTCCTCGGGTAATCTCGAACAACTCCTTATATATTTTCCACAATATTTTGAACATCCGCTGTGGCAACATATATCGTGATGTAAACGTAGAAATCCCCAATTTGGGGCACAGTTTTCCTACAACGGTCCGGAAAGTGTGTAGCCTGTCGGCCAAAACTGTCGAAGATATGATCTAAATTAATACTGCGCTAGAGATTAAACGTTATCAGTCCTTCATAGCGAATGCCATCAAAATGAACTTAAATCTCAAATATCTCCGGAAAACGAAGGGGTTCTATGAATTTTTGCATCAGAGGGTCCGTTACTATTTTTTTTTGAATATGCATTGTAATTGGGTCTGAACTATAGAACGTAGCGAGAAAATTGAACGTTTTTGTCGTGTAACTTCGTGCTGGCAAACACGGAAAAGTGAACACGCATCGCTACGGACCGTAACCTTTTTCCATCCCACCATGCCTTTCGGTATATATTCCAGTCTGAATGAGAATTTTCAACGCTGGTTTCAATTTTACGCCACTTTTTTTTTTTCAATTTTAGAAACGGGATATACTCTTACCGGACCGCTGTAACAGCTTCCAAAGCAGCTAATAGGTGCGCCCCTCGGCGCCCCTAAAAAGTTGTTATTTCCAAAAGCAAAAGGACGATTCGTTCGCCTTTTTCTTTCTCTTGTACGCGCCGTGATATTCGTCAGTTTGGTTGTGATACCAAACCGGAAGTTGTGGGAATTACCAACACCAAGCAATCACGCTACGTTTATTTACTCATTATGCTAACATTCTAATTCTGGCCAACCCGGAAGTAAGTTGTTAGCGGTAGTCGTATTGGAACAATCTGAAGGGCGAATACTCAATATCTTGGCTTGATACAGCAATATTAAGGTGAGGGAGATTGTCGTCCAGTGAACAATAGAATGAAGAGGTTCAAGTGACGTTTGGATAAGGTTTATTCGTAGATAGAAACCGCAAAGGATCATGGCGCCGAAAAGGGGCAAGAGCACCACACACGTCGAATGATCATCATTTGTTTCGCGTACACTGTCACATAATGCATCACAGCCAACGAGTAGAACCAAACTTATTGTGGATTGTTTTAAATTATGAATAAGTTATGATGATAAATATACTACCGAGTTTGTTGTCCATGACTGGTATTTCAGTAATCTTCTTGTTTTTATACAGGTACGACCACTTAATCCCCCCTCAAAATAACCAGAAAAATCACCGACTTTTCGTGAGTCTGACTATCGAAATAATTTGGCTGCACCGCCAATGGGATTTGGCTACCTGACCCAAATCCCAGTGTTCATTAGGCCTAAACATCACAAATTTCATTCATTACAGTATAATGAAGCAGCCGACTATTAACCACCAGTATAATTACAATTATCACAATTTGATATTTGAGTTTCTTATTAAATAATTAGTTAAGAAAAGATACGTTTTCGTGAAAAACAAGCATCTGAGATACACCGGCAAGGATAGCAAATTGGTCATCGATTGCGCTTGAATCACGTCCCACACATCGCTCATCGCCCCGCTCATCGCACACGGAAAGCTTATCACTACCTGCGTTTCATAACTGTAATTTCAAATTACAGTATGCAATCGGCGATTTCAACCAAAATCAATCATGCTAATTTTTTTGGTTAGGCCGACATCAAAGTTTTTTACAAATTCTTTAAAGTTTGCTCTTGGTCGATCAAGTTTCAAGAGTTGTCCATAATACGATGCATATTACCAATTTTACAAGTCCAGTGGAAGCCGACGGAGTCGGCCGCCCGTGAAGTGTGCACATGGAGTTATTTATTTGCGTGCGGTGGATATATCATGTCTTAATTCTGTGGCTTCTGTTGACAAACAACGACATTAAAAATAAATTAACATAAATTTATGTAGGAAATACTATACCTTTTCTGTTTTACAATTTACAATGTCATATTTGGCTGAAATTTTAAAATAAATGTGTATTACAATACAGGACGGACCCGGCCAGGGGCTGTAGGCTGCACTAGCAGAACTGCCAGATGGCAGATTGCGCTCATGACCAACTCAAAATAAATGTCCTCTAATACCCCCCAAAACAGTCGCCATTTATTTGTTATCTCGGTAGTTTTACACGATAAAGGTGTGATACATATAGTGATATACATCATACAGCTTTTTAGATTCTTTTTGCTGATTTTTGTTTAATAAATACTTCAATTTCCTTAAAAGTTTTTTTGAGTTCCCATTGCCAATCGGAGGCTAATAGGCAAGTACACGTTGTTTACAGTCACATCCGGGAATCCAGCTTCTGTTTGCCCTTTTTCGATCCATCATGCATTGCGTAGAGCGCCCTCTGTGATATTTCGCTATCTCGATAAACCTTATGGATAATTATTCGATTCGGGGCTTTTACAAGTCGCTTCAGGTACCATGACATTTTTAAAACATTTGGTCTTTGATGCCACTTGGTATTGGTCTATAATAATTCCAAAGTCAAATGTATTGTACAAAGGGAGGTGCAGGTGGCGTACCCGTATAAATGAGGTTTACAATAACAATATGGGCTGATTTTCTGGAATCAGCTTATGTCACCAAACTTCTAATCTCTTCTGGTGGATTTCATGCGTTTATTTTAGGGTAGCTCGGGCACTATGAGAAAAATAAATAAACTACATGATGTGCTTTCAAGTTTTTCAAAATTTTTGATAGCTGTGTTTGTATA
>JAMKCH010082070.1:0-42888 GCA_023653785.1 Ophioderma brevispina
CTATTCCAACTTTTTTTTTTTTTTGGGACTTGTCCCTTGGATATTTTCCTCGTGGCTTATAAAGCAGGCTCCAATACTCACTTTTGCCAGCTAACATCAATGCGAATGTTTCAGCTCACCTCTGGTGGAATTCCTGATTCATTAAAATCTGCCATTGTCACCCATTAATTGAAAAAGTCCATTGGATCATAATGGGGTTGTTGAAAAACTATCGGCAGTAAGCACTTTGTCTTACCTGTCGAAGGTACTCGAGAGAGTTGTTGCAAAACAGCTTATGGATCATATGATTCGATATATCTTCAGAGGCCGCAAGCAGCTTACAAGCGATCTCACAGCACCGAGACAACCTTGCTGAAGGTCCACAATGACACTATGTGGACCATGAGAAGAATGGCCATTACCACCTCGTCCTTCTTGATCTTAGTGCTGCTTTCGATGTTTTATCGACCATACTGGTCCTTTTCGCCTCGCGATGGACAATTACTTGTATTGTGGCTTTGCCCTCTCCAGTGGTTCGAATTCTACTTGGCCGGTAGGACACAGAGAGTTCATATACCCTAACCCGGACCCGGGTCGTTTTGCCGACCAACGGCGCAAATGCAACGCGTGCAATCTTTTTTTATTTTAACAGCACAGAGCACCGAGAAACCAATTTTGCGTTTCAATTGCCTCTCGGCCTTTTTTTCCGCCCAGGAATAGTAGCGTAAAGTCGTTACGGCCTGCAATGCAACGAGTAACATCGCGTAATTTTCCCCGAAGACGGCCCATTGCAACGAGTAACATCGCGTCATTTTTCCCGGAAACGGCCCAGATGCCACGAGACCATCTCGCCATTTTTCCGGAAAGACTCCCCAGATGCAACGAGGAACATCGCGTGCGAGTGCAATGAGAACAGGCTAATAAATTATAAAATAAAATAATGGATGTTGTACTGCACACTTATCTGCATGAAATCTGTAGCTTATAGTTCGCCAGTCGGGAAGTGGCTCTATTACGCTACGTCTATTCTGCGTGGCTCTATTACGCTACGCATGCTCCGGTTTTATTCATGATGCGTTTATTGCAAATTTACAAGTACTTATCGAAAATGGTGGCGCATCACCAATCGATCTCGAAATTGTCTATGGCATTGTACACAGTGTTCACCCGCCTTATGAAAGCATTGCGCCTATCAAGCAGGGCAAACCGTCCGAAATGCAGTGAAAAGCATCGCATCATTCCCGGGAAATGACTCCCAGATGCAACTAGTAACATCGCGTCATTTTCCAGAAGACGGCCCAGAATCCGAGGAACATCGCGTCATTTTCCCGAAAGACGGCCCAGATGCAAGAGGACATCGCGTCATTTTCCTGTAATCCGGCCCAGAGGCAATGAGGTGCAATGATCTTGCGCGACAAAAATAGTTGTTGACGGCCGAGATGCACGGAAACATTTTCCTACCGTACCAGACTTTTCGCTGCACCTCAATGCGTCTGAGCCGCGTTAGGGTTAATGCGTTTCTCCGCTTAGCAAGTCCTCTTTTTGGCGCTCCCGCAGGGCCTCATGTCTTGGTCGCACTACTGTGTTGATTTATGTTGCTTCCGCTCGTAACATCATTCATAAGCAATGGCATTGAGGCTTCAAATATGCGGAGGACACGCAGATATTTCCTCCATCCGCCCCAGTCCCACCAAGTGGGTTTCTCATGCTGTTTCTAAAATTGAGCTTGTATTGCATAAGTGCCTGAGTGTGATGGTTGCCAACTTTCTTAAGTTTTAAACGCAGAGAAACGGAAGTGGTGGTTTACTCGGTTTCTCGTGCACAACTCGCCAAGATTAACCTTACTAGTATAATTTGCTGGTGTTAACCATCACCATTTCCTCTGACCATTTCGAAATTCTGGTGTTATTTTGACACTGTAATGACTATGTCGCCCAAATTGCTAACGTGATAAAAGCTGCCAATTTTTTCTCTTGCTGACATTGACGTGTGTCGGAAATTGCTCACGTTAAGATGCCACAAAAATGGCCTAGTTTTTCAGTGACCGCTCGCTGACTATTGTAATAGTTTGTTGGTGGGGATTAGCAAGAAACTGCAGAAGAACTTCAAAAATGTGCATCATCATCTGCAATTATTGATTTTCAGGGCGAAGTTTGACTCCATAACTTCTGAACTGGTTTAAGACTTCACTGGCTCCCCATCAACAAGCACATGGATTTACAAAATTCTTGCACTTGTGTATAAAGCACTTCAACGGACAGGCTCCATCTGATATCATCGATATGCTTCAGTTCGGGTAACTCAAAGGCACTTAGATCATCATCCTCCTATGGTACCTTTCTTGTTGAGCCAAGAACTCGTTGTATTTCTTTTGGTGACCGTTCCTTTGGCTTCCGAGGCCAGGAGAAGAGGTGGGGGATATAAGGGGGTAAGGCAGCCGATGACGATGGAGGGAGATGGGGAAAAGGGGGGGGGGGGTGGGGGAGGAGGGGTTGGATAAGAGTAACGTTTGACGTAGGGGAGACTGAAGAGCAAGGGATGGGAGGGGGGACATAAACCATGTGAAAGTGTAGGTGAAGATACGTGGGCCCATGTAGGTGAGGATAGGGGGAAGCAAATGGGGATAACAAAGTTAGAGGGGTGAGTCGTGGGGAACACGGGGGGAAGATTAAGAGAAGGAGTGGGGGATGGTATGTTGCGTAGCGTCCAAAGGGAGGGGGGGGGTGGGGGGGGGGGGAGGAGGGGGGGGGGGGGGGGGGGGGGGGGGGGGGGGGGGGGGGTTGAGTGGGCCTATGCTCCCAAGTTATGGAATAGACTACCTGGCCATATTAAAATTTGTACGTTTTGAACATGTAGAAGCTCCTGAAGACATCTCTTTCAGGACGCCTATCGCAGTACTTCTTGATCTTGAGCGCCGTTGAACTTTTTATGTATTTGGCACCTAGAACACATAAATTTTTCGGATGATTGATTGATAGTACCACTAAGAGTTTAATACAAAAGAAAATCATATTGTGATATTGATAGCTGATGCTTCCAGGGCTGCAATTTCGACGCAAATCCGCGAATCGATTCGAGTAAAGATTCGCGCCCGAATGTTCACACGCGCATCAGAGTTGATTTCGCGTCAAGAAAATTCAGTCAAGAGAAAAATATCAGTGAAGAAAGAAAAATCCCATTGAATAAAAAAATATGCTTTTGGCCTACCGATTATATAGAAATAGGGAGATCACAACCAATGAATTTTTTTTTCTTCAAAGAACTCATGAATATCCGTTCTATTTTATTGTCAAACAAACAAAAATTATTAAGGCGAAAGTCTACTTTACAATGACAGAAGTCCGTACATATCGTCGATCAACACGTACTGTTTACAAATCATTAAAATTGACCTGACCCCAATACATACCATGCAACATCAAAGCCATGGTGTTTACATGTGCCCTAGCGTACCATATAAAATGCAGTTTTTTCATTTTAAAAACGCAAAAAATTCTAAAAACGGCAAAATAATTCTAAAAACGTACTAACATATGCATAATAAAATCTTAAGTTAGAAAATAACCCGTGTCGATTTGCCATTAGTTTTTGACACAAAATAAACAACTTGTATCGCAATTCCAAGGTAATATATCTTAAGGTAATGTGGTACATCTTTGCCCTCAGTGTTTACCTTTCAGTCTGCAAATGTAAACCTGATGTAAACAGTGATATGCCGGAAGTAGACTAGTCCTACGGTTTTGTAGCGCTATGGAAATTTCTTGAGGAAATGCTAAATTTTAGCAGGGGACTGTTTCAATCTGATTGGGAGTTGCTAACGGTGCCTCAACATGTATTTGTGTTTTTTTGACAGCAAATATGAAGAGAGATTTCGCCACCGTTGCGAATTCGGCCAGCGGCAAGGCTGAGAATTCGATTGTGGCTTCTTGTTCAATAAATTCCCGATTCTGATTTTTTTTCAACTGAGTGATTCCTAATTCAGTACAAAAATATTAGAAATGAAATCATAATCCCAGCCTTATAATATGATTTTGTCTTCCAAAGTCTGCTTCTGCAGTCTGCTTTATGAGCTATGCTGGATCATGTATATGAGAACTCTGAGTACTCTAGGTCTGAAAGAGATTTGGTTTAATTTATCACGTACTTTCATTGAGTAAAAGAACTCAAATGTGGACTCATACTTGTATTGAATGATTTGTTGTCTCTCTTCGGGCAGTAGTTAACTTGTAGTGGTCGTCGATGCCTCATAGTGTCACATTTCGACAGACATTAGCCTATAAAACAATTTTCCATCTCATCTTTATATGGTTTTTACAAAATTGTTAAGAATTACTTCTGCTTCTGTTTTTAGATTTCTAACAGTTAAAATACGTGGTAATAACTAATACGTTCGCCAAACAGATAATTTAAGATGGAATACTTTTATCCTTATAATATATTCATAATCTACCGAAGTATGTCCTGATCAATTTATTCTCGCAAAATTACCTGGCTGAATCAAACCTGATTCGCCCCGCAAGTTAAAGAAATTGCACCCCTGGCTTCCCATGTTAGGCAAACTTCAAGAGAAGATATATAGGTCCCATATGCATGCTTACCAATGGACTTTGTTACAGGTAGTTGTGAATTGTTAGAGATGATACATTCTTAAAATGCAAGTTTGTGATCAATACTGTTAAATTTACCCATGTTCATCTCTAACGATTCCATGACCATGCTTGTAGCAAAACCCTCCATTTGGAAAGCATGCATGTGGGAAATCTACTGAAATAATCTCTTGGCAAACCCATGTGATTTTAAAGAAACCAGCAAACATAAAATTCAAGCATAAAATAGACTCGCTGCTGTTTTGGTTTTCAATCAGATATCAGTACTACAAATCCGTTTTGCTGATATTTTACTGATGTGGGCAATATCGGCCTGATAGCGAATCTGATGGAGATTGTTGAAACCTTAGTATGTGATATAAATGCTTGATATAGACACTTACATGTAGGTTGTGTGGTATGACATTATGATACATGCATTATGAGATGTATAATTGTGTGCTATATGTTGTAGTAAGAAATCATAGGAAGTGACTTGTTTTTCTATTTACAGTAAAATCAGCCCCCGCTGCTCAAAATTATGAAACTCCCAAATTGTAAACAAAACTCTATTTCTTTCACATTAAATTAAAAAATGTGACAATTGATTGTTCCGCTACATAACCCTGTCAGCAGTAATAGATGCTTATCATTGAATACTGAAAAATGGGTGATTTGATTGCATACACAAATTAAAAGAATAAAAATAAACATGGTCAGTCGAGCCTGTAGATAGAACTTTAATTTTTTGTAAAACTAATGGGCAGGGGGAAAGTTAAAACTAAATGAACCATACATTTGTTTTGCTAAGGCTTATCATAATTGATGAGTTTATAATTGTAAGCGATAGCATTGTTTGAAATAGTGTCAGGTGTTTTGGATGGCCAAAATTATTTATCTTGTTAATCATTTTATTTGTGTTAATTGGTAGGTAACTGATTTTACTTACATATAAAGACGGTTGAATGCTGAAGATGAAAACTACTCCAGCCACTGCGACCATGAGCCCAGACAAGACCATATATGTTGTGATGTGCATAAAGAGGGTTAATGGTATGTATGAACAGTGCGGCACCAGTATCATAATTTTGTGAAGCGAGGGAGGACAGCAAAACTGTGAAAAACGTTGGAGGGGGTCTTGAATACACACTGCAGAGCTCTGGTCCTACACTCGTTCGTTCGTGTCCACAAGTCATTCCGTAATGGCTGTGGTGGCTTTCAGGATGTCAACTGTGTAAGCTGATCCGGGGCCGGTGTATAGATGACACGGACGCTCCTAATGGCCTACAATCGAATGACAATATTGACTCTACGTTTAAATTTTCATGGTATCTTTTTTCCTGACGCAAAAAAATGGGCCATACAAGACCTATAATTCCTGTAAAAAATCAGAAAAAACACGGAGAGAATCTTGCAATGTAAGCCTAAAGCAGGGTTCACACTAGGTTTTGAAAAAAAGTGCACCTACTTGGATGCAAATTTGTTTCCCTGAGGTTGAAAAAGTGCGTCAACTTCAAATTATATGCGTGTCAAGGTTTGAGCACTGTTGTAATACTTAATGACTGCAAACAATCCATACACATCCAATTCCAAAACCTAAACTGGGCATATTGTAAAGTAATTACCCTGATGACCCTTAAACTCCAAAGGAACTGAGTATCTTGAATACCCTTTGGGACAGTGAGAGAGGGTTAGTGAACTAAATAAAAAGACGTAATACAGTCAATTTTAAACTTATATTTATTTTCACAGATTTGCTACATGTATTTAATAGTAACAGAATAATTGTTTGAGTGAAAATGATACAATATTGTGACCATGTGCCAGATCAAACTCTGTGATTTTGTATAGTTTTAAGTGGATATATTTTTGCATCCACAAAGACACAAACTTTTACTCTATCTAGACCAAAGTGCGTCCACCTTTGGAAAAGTGCGTCATAGATGCAAAAACGCACACTAATGTGAACCCTGGCCTAAAGGTCACAGCACCCTCTATTGGTCAATCTCCATGGAGATTTGTGTAAAATTGAATCCAAATCAGGTGTGAAATTTGTGTCACCGTTGATATTATAGGTTTTATCCTGATAATAAGAGACTTTCATCAAAACAACTGTTTGAATGCTGTGGAAAAGGCAATGTACAAATTCCAGTAGAATAATATTTTTGCATACAAGGAACATACAAGATTTAGTTCTTTTTCTTTGTTTTGTGTATCTTAGAAAAATCAGCTACTGTTAGAGGAGAATAATGACAAAGAGACAGATTGCTCTTATTTATTTGAAATGGAGTCTAAAGTGGCTTGCACGGGGAAGGCATCAGGAACCAACAGTGCAAGCAGATCACTAAGTCTGGGCTCAATCATTTGTATCATGTAAGTAATTGTTATACTGTGTTCAGTGTATTCTGCGGTGTTGCGAATCTACACTGAACAATGCCGTGTCTTACATGCTGTGGACTACATGTAGGCTAGGCCATCAGGTTCAATTTTTAAATTGAGAATGCATTAAAGGGCATTTCGCCTTGACCCACAGCCTCGTTCCCCCCGACATCATACCTCAAAAAAGTTGAGATTTTGGTATTACATCTAACAATCGGGCTAAGTATATAGTAGGTGTGCCCAATCTGACATGCAAATTCGATTCGTCTCTGCCAGAAATTCACAATTTTGAATTTTATGGCCGTAAACAGACAGAAATTACATACAGTTGGTTCTACGGGAGATGTGATATGATACATTGCCCTATAAACACAAAAACGCACAGATCAGAATCAACTGAAATTTTGGGAATAAGCATTTTCTCAAGATATTAACGAAAATGAAACCAAAACAGAGAGGCTAGAATCACGGAAATGCACTTTAAAATAGGTCCAAAACCATTTGAAATGTTGGAAGGGATAAGAGTTATTGATTGATTTGATCGTACCGTCAGCCTTGCACAAGGGGAATCATGCCTTCATGTGAAATATTATTTGGAGTAGGATCATAACAGTGCATGATAACCTTGTAAAGGTCTTCAAATCCTTTTTAAAATTATCTATTTTTTACCATATTCTTTATATTTTACAGATGAATTATTCCGAAAATACTGATATTCACATGTGGAAAGTAACAGAAAATAAAATAAAAACATGTTAATCTTGAATGTTATATGATGTTGTGAAATTGTCTTTATACATTAAGTAGACATGATACTTGAATCTCATGAACTTAACAGGCTAATATATTTTTGTATTGGTTTGTGGTAGGAAATTGTCTAACCGTGTTGTAATTATTCCCGTATTGCATGCCGATTACACCAGATTAGACCACATTAAATCTATGTAGGTAATGATCTTGTGCATCTATCCAGCCCCTCTGAAAGACAATCCAATATGGCTTTTTCTGCAACACACCGGAGTGATGATGACAATCCAAACACATTAAAACAATAATAATAAATTTTAAAATTTCCGGTGTTTTGAGAAAGGGAAAGGAAGACCACTGCCAGGAACGCTCTTTGAAATTTAAAAAGTGAGTTAAAGTTTGACAGTGGCAGATTTAAGAGTCAGCAGTGTCAGGCAGCTGCCTGACAGGGCCCCTAAAATATTGCTCTCGGGCCCTCAGAAACCTCTATAGTCCCAGAATAAAGTGGGACATTGCGTCGACATTCGCGATCGCTAAGCTGCTGGCAGGGCCCTTTTCCTTAAATCCACCACTGAAAAGGTCACAAGACTACAGAGCCATCGGTCAGAACATACTTGCAGATTCAAGTACTGGGCATGCCTAGACTGCTGAATCACTGTGACCATGACAGCCTGGTCTAGGGCTGCCTTATTGGGCAGTGGGAATGGCAGTAAAATTGTAGTGGCCTCAATACTGAGTTATTGTTGTTGTTTTGTACTGTGTAGGCCTCTACAGATGACAATTGATACTAGAGACAGGCATAGACTAGGCCCTGTGGGCGAGGCCTTACTATAGTGCATTCTGGACTGGTTGTTTTTAATGTATTTGGAAAGTGCTTGCCAACTTCTGGCTGGCTAATCCAGATTTCTATCAAATTGAAATCTGATTCTACTTTAGGTTTACCACTTCAAATATCCTGTCTCTGATGATAAAGTTGTTATCCCCTGTTGTTTTTTTTTTTTTTTTTTTTTTCTACGCAATACGGAAACTACCTATGGCTGGGTTGCCATATCACATTTTACAGCCTCATGACACGGCACACAACCATAGGTAGTTCAATGGACAACAGAGGTAACTAATGTATCATCAAAATGATAAAGACATAAAAGTTTTGCAGAAATTTTGAGGGCTGGACATTTATCCAACTCTTGCCTTATCCATCCCTCATGTCTTCTCTTAAATAATTAATAAAATATCAATCATTCCTTTTATTTTACCGAGTTCTTAAATGTTATTGTAGCATTACATTTTCTTTGGATTTCATTACAAACCGTTTATACTGGGAGCCAAAGGCATAGAACAGTTCCAAACGTAGCATTTTGGAGAGAGTTGGCAATCTTGAAGCGCGGTGGTAGGTTGGTGGTAGGTAAGATGGCTGTTTGTGTCTCCCATGTGTATAAGCCGTACCTAGGATTTACGTAATCGGCCATAGAGATATAGCTCAATTCCGTAGTTTTTTATGTTTTTTTTTTTTTTGGGGGGGGGGGGGTGGTGGGACATACGATACGCCATCTTGGTGTGAAATTGATAATTGCAAACACACGCTGCTTAACCTTGTTTCAACAACATGACGGCGCATCGTTGATAGAAAAACAGTTACTGTTCTGTATTCACTGCACACTAGTCGGACAAAAGCTATTATGACAATTTTGGAGATTTGGGGGTGGACGAACAGATGAAATTCTGGGGGGGGGGTAAGGAAGGGAAGATATCAAAATCTTGGAGATTTTAAACAAAATTTTGGCCCAAAATCAAGATTTCCCCAAAAATTATGATTTTTTGTCCCAAATCGGGGATTTTTTTTCCAAAATCCTCATTGTTCTTTCGGTCGGGGGGGGGGGGGGGGGGGGCAAGAGAACAGAATTTAGGGGAGCAAATCCCCCCCCCCAAGCCTGAAGTACAATGTCTGAATCCCAGTCTGAATGCTTTGAATTGTGTCACAAAGTGTAATTGATCATCTGTAAATTCTGGCGGATGTAACACCTTGATTTTCCAAGGCAGGAATTGCCACAAACTGCATGCCATGAACTCTTGCTTTTTCAGACTAGTAGCCTATAAAGATAGGCTTTTATCGGTGAGTAGAAGTAGAAGATTTAGAGTCAAGGGCAGCCACGTCAGCTCTGTTTAGCCACTTGCAAATCGATGTGCAAAAGAGAACTTAACATCATCTCTGATGGAGAAAAGAAAAACTGTCACATGACCCCAAAAAGAGTCTTGGCCGTAACAATGGACCGCAGCCTTATTTCAATCAACACACCAAGGCACTCGCTGCCAAGACGCAGTCTCGTGTTAACCTCCTCAGAAGGCTTCGCAGGAAGGAGGAACTGGATGGGTGTATCTTTGACACTTAGATACACAACATTGTTGCTTTGGCATACTCCACGGCTGAATACCACTGCACCAGTATGGAGTCACAGTATACATTCACCAAGATGATGTCGTTCTGAATGATTCAATGACTTGTTAGTGGTATGCTGTTGGCGATTGCCTGTAGAATATATCCAATTATGTCTGGCATAAGCTCCTGCAAAACCTTAGGAGGAACCTTCAGACGATCAAGCTCGCCAAGAATGTGATGAAACTGGAAGCCTAATCCCCACCAACACCCTTTGAGGATAAGAGAATTCCACGGAATCACTTTGTACCCACCCAATCCATGACACTGCAGTAACAGTTCCCTATCTTCATCTGGATCAATGACAGATGTATGAGCAATGTATCCTTTACTTAGAACCTAAAGCAGTTTGTGGACAGCCCATCTAGCAAGCCAAAAGGCTGTGACCTTGATAGAAAGGCATTTGTCCAACCTCAACAGACTCAAAAATGGCTTGGTCGTACAAAGAACATCCTTCACAAGATCGGAGTTGAACTTTCACCAAACTGCGATGTGGAGGCCATCACCATTATCCACATGCATAGATGACTGGGACTGGTGAGGTCGACAAGTCCCAAGAGGATTCCAGGCCTGATCAACCCTGGATGATGAAACTATCGCTGGTTAATAGACCGATCTTCCACTGTGATTTTGGGACTTGCATTGCACGAACGAAGCCACTAAAATAGAAACAAGTCTTTTGTATCTTGTTCCATTCTTGTGATGAAAATCACAGGTATGCAAGTATTGAAATGCTGGTCGCTTTCGAGCAACAAATTTTGGAGTTCAAATCGGGTTTGGGGGGGTACTTTTGTATGTGTTGCCCTCCTAATTTCCAAGGTGACAATTAGTAGGCTTTTAGTTGCATGCTTGCATCACTGTCATTCCGCTGTATATGTTAATAATGCTAAGCCTTGATGCATTTGCGGCCTAATGTTTGACCTTAGGTGTGTAGTCACCGTGTGCTGGCATGTTTATCTACTAGCTACTCAGACTTAACAAGGACACACCCATTGTCTGTGGTTGTTGTAACAACACTCAGTACTTCCTTGTGTATTTTGCAATATGCTAGAACTAGTAGTTTTAGTATGTTATATTGTTATAGCATTAAAGATAATGCACATTTCTGCTTACATGAGTAATTTAGGACCCTCCTCGGGTCCACGGTGATGAAAAACGGCTAAGCAACTGAAAATTACAATAGACTCTTCAACCCATATCGCTGACCCTCCGAATCGTAGGGAAAACGTCTCCAATCTCCCCGAGGTCGGGGGAAGTACTCCGCCAAAAAATTAGTCAAAACAACATGGTCTGTTATACTCGCACTGTCTCTCGACGGGACGTATGTGAGTTAAGCGGACACTAACCAGACCATCAGTGTGACGGCTATTTTTTGCGAGGATTTAAAACGGGGCGCATGGGAACTTACTGAGCGGGCGTTTGACAGCCTACTGGGCCATGGGGGTTGTCGCAAGCGCCCATGTGGTTTGGCTTAGGCAGGTGTTTGGCCTCCCAAGTCACGATTCTCGGTTTCATTTTATTGACTTTATGATGATGCATTTTTTGTGATGAAACCCCTAATAAATAGTTAAGTAATAGTAGTGTTATGTATTATTATTATTATCACTGAATTTCAAATATATTCGGAAACCCTTGTCGTGTACATTTATTGCACATATTACTATATACGTTGTATTTTAAAATCATTTTTATTTTGATAGTTTTGTCACTAATTGCATAAAAGATCTCCATTCTAATTTTATTTGCATTTCAATATAAACCTACGCCTCATGCATCTTAAATGAAGCGTGATGAAGACAACATTTATCATGACGAAAATCCTCAGATATCTATATTACTAAAAACCAGATCTGCCCCTTGTCTGTCGGCATGCAATTGTTATACTTGACATATGGCTTGACACCGGGTGGGGGGGGGCACTCCCATATGAAATGGAAGATGGGTGTTAGGCTCGTGCTTCCAAAAAACCCAAGGGCATTCGGTGACAGAGGACTGAAACAACTGAAAAAAATAGGGGCCTTTGGGTGAGAGATAGCCAAATACCCAAAATAGGGGTTTCCGAGTGACAAATATGCAAAAATTTCCCGAAATGGGGTTTTTGGGGTTGAGATTTTATGTGCTCCAAATAAGGGTCTTGGTGACAGTGTTAAAATTTCACAAAATTATGGGGTATTGGGTGGAATTTAAAAAAAATAGGGGGTGTTTGGGTGACAAGGAAAGGGGGTCTAAACAGCCTAGACTTACAACAGCGTTCGCTTCCAGGGGAGTGTTGGGGGGCTAATGGGTCTAAGATTAGCATGAAGGTAGGGGGGGGGCAGTCTGACGTTGTTATCAGGTTTTTTTTTAGAGTGACCCAAAAGGTCAAATATATCTAGAGTCAATTTGCATAGAACTACTGACATGGGCCACCAGAACAAGTCTGTGGTCAAAGGTCACACACATAGGTCGGAAGGCAAACATGGTGGAGATGCACTATTGGTACCTATTTTCAGCAAAATTACCCTTAGAAATGGGTACGGTTTGCAGCTCGGCAGTGTCTGACACCTGGGGGGGGAGAATTTCCCCCTGGCGCGACGGATTTTACCGGGCGCAGTGGGATGTAGGTTACCTATTTATTTTCAGAATGATCAGCCATCCTCAATAGGGAAATACTACAAACCAACCAACAACAACATAAAACGAGGAAGAAATCAACAAGTCCAATTTTGATTTTCTCAGGTTTCTTCTTCCCCTCTTTTTTATTTTATTGTTGTTTATTTTCAACTTGGGCACTCTATAGGGTGTTGAAAAATATAGTACACATAAAAGTGATATCACAACGCACGAAAATTGAAAACTGTATTCTGCATCATTCATGCACTGTCAAAAACTTATTAAAGGAGCTATTCAATTACCCGCGGTCGCGTAATCGATACATGAGACCTAAAGTCGCGTGCCATTGATACACCTGTTGTGGTCGTATCATGGTCCCCGGAGTTAGCATTCAAAATTAAGCGAGATGTGCCAAGGAATCGGGTCACGTTACTTGTGCAAAATCGATACTGTGGAGACAGTTTCCCTACAGATCGTAGTCTCGGCGCGGATCTGCTCCCTACCTAGTGTTATTCCAGGAGCCCTGGCAATTCACGTTTGTGGGTTGGTTGGGGGGATGGTAAGCTGAAAAGTCCTCAAAGTTTTTAGTTTAGCATGATCTTTTAACCAGTGCGCTCTAAACCCAGAGACAGAGCCGGGGAATGGGGTACAGTTAGAGTAATTTAAAAATGGGTTTGATTCCTCAGAATAGGAAATTTGACACTAAGTGACTAATCAATATACTATCCGGCTACCCCTGTTTTTAAAATCCAAATTCTTTCTCAATTAAATAAATGTCGGAATTTCCGGTGTGTGGGGTGTGTATGTGTGTGTCGTGTATTTGAGTCCATGGGGGTTTTTTTTTTTATGCCTGTCTGTGCCCGTCTCTCTTGCTGTCATCTGTGTGTAGGTAGTGTGCCTAAGTGTGTGTGTGTTGTAAACAATGTCAAAAAAATAAGAAAATTAAACAATTGAACAAATGGTTTGCTCAGAGCAAGACCAAGAAACCAATTTGTATGTGTGGTGTGTATATTGTGTGTGGTGTGTTGTTATGTATTGAGTATGTGTGTTACGTTACTTTAATATATTGTGGGTGGTCTTAAGTTTAAATGAACATTGTGGGCGAGTGAACATTGTGGGGTGAGTTTTAACATTGTGGGGTGAGGTTAACGGAATAAACCTCACCATCGTATTGAGGTTTATTCCGTTACACAAAAATAATAAGTAATTAAAAAAAAAAAAAAAACTTACCCTTTTTTACCATATTAGTTAAAATTAAAAAAAAAAAAAAAAAAAAACATCATACCTTTTAATACATTGTGGGGTGAGGGGAGTGTACATTGTGGGGTGATTTTAAACTGTGGGGTGAGTTTAAAGGAATAAACCTCAACCATGTATTGAGGTTTTTTTTTATTCCGTAAAAGAATATTTGAGACTAAAAAAAAAAATACCATCACATGATAGGCTTCTGATCATTGATGCTCGGTTACTATTTTTACGAATGTAAGCATCCAAATGTTTCTTCAAATTTGTGGAAGGAGTGATTTCAGTAAGGGTCCATTTCATTATGTCTGAATATTTTTCATGCCATTATGTCCCTTTGAAGGATAAGTAAGTAGAATTCTTGTAACATAGAAAAAAATGAGGTCTTATTTGAGACAAATAGGAGTGTAAATAGTTGCCCACCAAGAGCAGGTCAACAAAGCCCTGGGTGCTTCTAAGGATTACTGACATTTGGATTGTTAACATTTTAACCTAAGTATATTGAAGTGTAGTATTCAAAATTTTGCACCCTTAAATCAATTACTTGCAAGAATGCCAATATTATAAAAGTGCAGTATTTGCTGTAAATGTTGTTTACGATTTTGAGCAGAATGGAGGGATTTTTTAAAATGACTTTACCCAACCTTACTCTCTCCTCTTAGCTTGCAGGAGGTTGCTGATTTTGTTATTCCGCAGTAGACCGGCCCAGGAACCAAGGATTAAAAGCGTCTGGTGGAATGACCCAGCTAGGAATCGATGGGATGAGAAAGAGACGTACCTTCTTCCATGGAGGCACAATGTTCTTTAATTCGTGTGCAGGACTGTATAATACGTGTCATTGCCCTGTCATTCTCGCTTGTGACCCAATCTAAAATGTAACTTGCATTGCATTTCCACCTTCCTGAATTACTAATGGGAATTTTGAGGTGAGCATTTGTAAAGTGTAGTTTACAGAATTTGACAAGATGATGAAGACGCCGTTGCGTATGTAAATCACATACTTCCTCTCAAACAAACAACTCATTTGGTCATTGGGAGTTTTGCACCCTAACCCTAGTAAGGGCCGACATGTTACTGATCCATCATTCAAATTGTAACTAGATGGGTTATTATAAGTTCATTTAAATACTTTTGGAACAAGGTTTAATGTTGTTTGGAGGAAGAAGAGGCAGGCTTGCAAAAATAAGTTAAAAGGCCTTAAAAATGTTCCAATGTGCCATCAGAGCAGAGGGTTTTCTGTAGGTGAATGGATTGTTTTAAGGAAATTTTAAGTACTATTTAATGCTGAACCACAGGGGCCATAAACTTATCATTGCCCAAAGTTTAGAAGCAGTGGCGTCAGCAGCCTTGTGGTTCAGAAGGGGCAAAAGCCCAGTCAGGGGAAAGGTCATCCTGATCGTAGGGGTAAATAGGGTCCAAAATGGCTGATTTTGCATGATTGTCAAAATTTCCTGATTTTACCTCTTTTTTTTTTTCCAAGGGGGCACATTTCCCCTTGCCCCATATTGGCTATGCACTCTGCCCTTTCCAGTTCAGAAGAAGCAGGACGAGTTTTTTTCTTTTAAAAAAAATAAAAAGTGAAAAAAAAAATGATTTCTAATTTATGTCTATTCTTTGTTTAAAATTACAATAGTTATTGGGATGTGAAATTAATGTGCAATCCACTCTCTGAACTTTTCACATATAGTTTATCATTGGTCTTGAAATTTTCTGGTATTGTCTTTCGGTAGGGTGTGCTTGCTTTAAATGGAATAGCCTAATCTTTTGGGCATACAGTTATGCATTTTGCAGGAAAAAAAAAGCAAATCAGTATTTACATTCTAACTACATGAATTGGTGATATTGCTTCATTCTGTCAATCATTTGCCTAAGAAGCCAAATTTCATATAGTTTTGTCAAGTAGCTGAAAAAATATATATAAAAATAGAAAATTGTATATAGTTAATTGATACATTTTGGCAGCTCAAATATATTTCATAAAACATGGCAAGTGGCTTAATGTTTCAGTCCATTGACAATTGAGTTTGGTTCACTTTCTATGAAGATACAAGAGAACAAATTAGAGTAAGGTCTGTTCCAGAGAGTGTTTTGAATCAATCCCACAATGCATTGCAATGTGCCTATACTGTACTGTACTGTACTAAACACATGTCAGTACTTAGGGATAAAAAGTGTTCAAGAAATTTAAGAACCACCAGACATTTAATGATCATGCAAAAATTCCCTAAGTACTAGCACCTTGTCGGCTAAAATGAGTGTAAAAGTCAGGGTTTTTATGTGTTAGGAAAAGGTTTTTGAGGGATCACATGACCTTTTTGAGGTGAAATTTCCCAAAACTGGTGCATTGTGGGATTGACTCAATACACTCTCTGGATCTGTTCATACCTTGCTGCACTGTGCACTGCATTACTGATAAATCGATCGCTTTCTGCCACGAGAGGCTCTGGTTATGGGCCCAAGGTAACTGCAATATACTAGTAGTACTCTTTTGCTGAGGGGTGCAGCCCGAAGCAAAATGGCACTACTGTAGTCAACAAGGACCATAGATTTAAACCAGGGACTCAAATAGAGGCAGTATATTTGTTTTATATACTTCATTGATAAATTTTTGTCTGTAAAAGCTTGTAAAGACTAAATCAAGGTCGACAACAGTGAATCCCAAAGTGTAGTACATCTCGCCAGTGCATTATACACATGTGATGCGCAAGCCGTAAATAGTCTACTATTTATGACTTGGGCGCCAGATGTAGTACTATAGGGTTATAGTGTAGGATTTCTTATAATGCAGGGGTAGAATTTTGTAAAGAGCCGCGTGAGTCCAAGTAGACTCTTGCACACTATTTTGTGCCGCACGAGTCTATGGACTCCTGCAAATTTCTTGTAGTACAATTTTGTAGGAATCCCAAATTCCCCCCCAATATTTAATTAATAGACATATTACTGGGTACAAGGGTAAGTCCCAGCCTGAGGCTCGGGTTTCGCTCACACTCTTGGCCTGGGTTTGTTATAAGTTTGTCTACACGTTTATTCCCTTGTTTCCCCATCTTTCCTTGTTTCTTCTCATCTCAGCCATCGTTGGTAGAGAGAAAGACTAAAAGAACCAAAAAAAGAATGCAAAACTCGACCAAATATTAGATATTATAAAGCAGGCGATGTAGTACTAGAACATCATTGGCATGTATACACATGCGTTATTTGACAGAAGTGCACATTTCTTCAGCAGGGTTATTTTATCTCCATAGTATCCAGGCATTTCTAACCACAAACATGACAAATTTTGAACAATAACCATAGTGAGAATTCTTTTTATAGTAGTTATTTTTCATCATTTACACCATAATATTACATTTTAACAAGATTACTAGGTTCAAATACTACCACAAATCCTGGTGAATTTGATGCATGTTGCACTGTATTCCGTTGGAAAACCAATAACGAAAACACGGTCCGGCGGTGGTAAAACCGATCAAGATTCAACTTCATCATACAATTGAACTGGAATGATTGGCTTAAAATCGTACTAGTAAATGGTCATTATTATATCATGATTACAGCGATTTGAGCCATGTGATAGTTTTTACTAGGGCATTTCACAAGATATTCTGGTCTGGAAGCTCGTATTTACATTTTTCTTTGTCTTGGCCTTTGCCGTAGACACTAACAGTTCTTCTTGAGTGAGAGCGGCTTGTGCTTCTTGACTTTCAATTTTGGCGCATTTAGCTTTCTCCGATGCTTCTTGCCACTGACGGAACTGTTCTCCATACCTCTCGTCCAAATCTCCATGGTCTAATCTACGACACTCTAATTCAAGTAGTTTGAAGTATCGTACCACTAGACCATGAAGAATGTGAAGAGAGGGTGGAACCACATGTTCCATGTCAGTGACAATGGGCATAATTGGTTTGGATGGAATGCTGTGGAATGATGCATCAGTTACCTTACAGCCTCCTCCCCATTGATGTTCCTGCAAATCTGCAAAGTCTTGAACATATTGACCAACTGAGCATTTTGATGGCCAATTTGTATTGTCCACCCAATTACCACTGTCATCTGTTGTCTTACCGCCATGGCTCAAAAAAGTGGGGAATTTGGGAAGCTCCTTCCCAGGAAAGTTGGCCATTTGGAGGGAAACTTGGCCATTTGGAGGGAAATTCATACATAAGATATAGTGGGAAATCTGTGAGAAATGTGACTATCTTCCCAGGAAATTTACATTTTTTCAACCCCTTCTTACCGCTGTGTGGTATGCTTTTTTGGATCTCGTCATCAGCCAGAGTAATGTTACATGTTACACCCACACACATGGGCTAAATTGCGGATGACCCATATGCCCAAGATTTTTAGAAATCGCTTCATAATCTCCGAACAGAAAGTCCTTACTTTTTCTCCTCCCCAGCAACCAGTAGATTCTTTTTTGGTTGCAGATCAGATCGACTCCTCAGTGTCTTCGTGTCTATATTGGAACTTCCTCACAGCTGTTTGACCCCACGCAAACAGTCTCTTTTATTTTTAGAGCAATTTTAAGCAATGGCGACACAATTTTGACAACTGCTTTAAGTAGGGACATGCAAGAGCTATTACCTCCGCAAAAATCAGAAAAATCCATTGCGGGAATCTTGCCATATAGGCCTACAAAGGTCATAATTTGTATGTTATAGCGCCCTCTATATGCCTTTTTCCCATAGAAAGACGTGTTAAACTAGATTTTTATGAAAAATCATATTTGCCCGCAATGAAATTTCATCAAATTTACACAGGATGTAGTTAGTGGCATAAATACTCCAAATTAGTTGTCAAAAGTGTGCCGCCGTTGATATTTTTTGTTTTATTCCGGTTTTGTCATAATAAATGAGACTTTCAAACAGCTCTGTCATTTCATGGGCATGTCGATCTTTAGGAAGCTTCCACCCTTCCTTTGTCCAATTTCCAGTTTTTACACTCATCTTCCAATTGATGCAGTTGTCGATTTAAATTGATGTTGTCTTTGTAGAGTTTCTTGTTTTGCTGCTCCAGATCTTGGACTTGTTGCTGCAGCTTGAAGATATCTCCCTGTAACAACTGCTGCTCTTGATACTCCTGCTGTAGCTCGAGCACTTCTTTTTCAAGGGCAACAATTTGTTTTGCTCTGTCATCTAATTCTTGTTTCTGCTGTGATACAAGCATAAACAATGTGCTGTCAGCTTGTGTTTGCATTAACATACTTTTTTCAAAGCAAGCTACTTGCTCCATTGAGGCTTTCATAAGTCTGGCTATCTCACTGTTCGTGGTCTTCAATTCAGTAGACTCGATTTCAGCCGAGGCAAGTTTCGTTTTGGTATCGGTGTATGCTGCTGTCACCTGTAGCAATCTCAACACATTCAGATTGTCTTGGTTGATGGAAGGTTATGTGCATTTTATTTAACCCTTAGCCCAGACTTTGGGCTACTTCTAGCCCAGATTTGCTTCAACGGTTCCATTGTTCTAGCGCAGTGAAGGTGAACCATTGCTTAAAGCTTGCAAGACATAGCAATTCTGGCCGGAGCCTGCTCTAGATTTGTAGACTGGTCTCGCCTCGAGGCTGTTTTTCAATGAAACTGCAACCCAATATCAGCTGGTCTGCCCACACAAGTTTGCCGACGGGAGGTCATTAATTGCCAATCTGTATCGCTAAAGTCCTTGGTGTGCGAGGCCCAGGAAATTGCCTAGCTTGGGTCCCAGTAAAGGGATAAAATAAGTTTTTGTGATGGTTTAAGCACATTGCACATCTCGTATTTTCCACACAGATATAAGCATTTGTACATTTTTACAAAAGATAAAGATACCCAGCAGTACCCATTACATACTTCAAGTATTATCGCTGGCAAAAGTTCATTGAACCCATCAGAGAGTACCTTCCATGTGACAATAACTGTCTTTCCCTCAAGGAATTCATTGATCTGGAGGTCTGCAAGCAATTTTGGCTTGCCGTTTCTCGAAACAGTGTAGTTCCGGTCTCCATTTGCTGATGGTGTGGACTTGACTATGAATGATTTTTTATCACATTTTCTATGCACAATACCCTTAAACGTTCTGCCGCCACTACTGCATCTCCCACATCGAAAGTCTCACATTTCCTCTTTTAATATCTGCTGCTGAAATAGGATTTCCTCTTCCCGCCCCATCCTTTGACACTGGAATTGCCTTTGCTCCTTTCATGGATCTCCAACCTCTTTCAAGGGAGGAGGCATGATGAGATAAAAACAATTTTAAGTTTGCATAGATTTCCTTATAATTTAACAGTCAAAGGAATATTTCATCGCCTCAAAATCTCTTGTACCTTTAAAAGTGAGAGGAGCTTAAATGCCCACAACTGAATCGATAAATGACATAAAGGCCAACAGCCTGCTAGTTTTGTCATGCATTGTAATTCCGGTTGGGCAAAAGGAGCTGAATTAGCGATCAAGTACCCATTCAAAGGTTTTGGTCCAGTGAAAAATGTCCCGATATTGGTGTTTGTAAGACTTGTGATCTCTACATTTCTTTTTCAATTTGATCTTTTCATAACTGCATGTGTGTTGAGATGAAAACCTGTGGGGGGGGGGATGACCAATATATCCCCCCCCCCCACCAGACAGATGAAAATGAAATTGATTGATCAATTGATTTAAGGTGCATTTCAAGATGGCTTTCAACTAAAGACCTGCAATTTTATACCCTTAGAAACCTTGGATTAGGTGGTGTATAAATTACATGTATACTCTTATCTCAATTTGAACAACTTGAACGAGAATTTGAAAGTGAGTGTGCTCAGCTTAGATTTGACATTAGATAGATAACAATTCCTTTCTTGTGCAAGGAAGGTCACAGTCACTTTGCCATAATACCAAAAAAATAGCTAATTTGGTTTCAAATTGAAAGAATTTTAATATCACAAACAAGTATAATTGTATAGTCAGTACTATTTTTTTTTCTTTATGTAAAAATAAATTGTCTTTATTATACTTAAAACTAGCACAACCTCTAATTTTGTTTTCATGTATTTTAAATTTCTATTGAATTTCTACATTATGTAAAGTCTATTAAGTAATTTAAATAACAAAGACACTTGTTTAGAGGTGAAAAAAAAATCATTTCATTAAACAAATAATGTCTGCTTATGTTTATGCAATAGTATACAATAATGAATGTTTATGAGTGCAATGGTAAGAATATTTTCATGAGTTTGAACAATGAAAAATGTTCCAGGTCAACGAGGCATGAAACCAATCGGCTGGTTCTTACGGATTTTAAAGGTCGACGGTCCAATCGCTAATAGCCTTGCTCCCCAGGGACCCCAATTTTACCGGAAGCGGTCAAAATTTATTGATAAGAAAAAGTTTCTATTTTTCTCATTTACCTGTGAAGTCTTAGGTGTCTGGTTTGGAGTTATGAGTGAAAAGTATGCCCCATTTTGTTCAACCAATATTAACTTTATACACAGTACTCTATGGGGATTACAAAATCACATTTTTAGCTCTCACTTAAAAATAGATTGAAATAACGGACAAATCTTTATAGATGGGGTTTTAGGGTGAAGGCCATTCTACACGATGAAAATTTCATAGACTTAAATTGGGTTATCACCCTTTAAAGTTTAATTTGTAAAAATTATTTTACTATTGCATGCACAAGCAGTCAATATTTGTACATTTTCCCTGTTTTTTATCGCGTAACTAATTGGTACTTCCGTGCGTAGTTTCTTTATGAAATTACATAGGCAGAGACATAGAACGAGGGATTTTATTTTCTATCTCTTATAGATATAAGAAAGATATTCATTTAGTACTTTTGCATATTTCCAAAGTAGTGAATTTTTTATTAGGTTACTATGTAAATAAGGTATTTATCAAATTACAATTCATTCTTTTGTGACCAGGAAAATCGCATTCCTATAATTCCACTTTATATATTTGTATGTTGTTGAAGTAGTGTAATTGAGTCTAACTCTTGTGCTTTAAAAAAATACCGTATTGTCGTTAATAAATGCATGGGGTAAATTTATCAAAGTAGTTATTTATTATAGACCATTTGTTCGGTTATATTTCCATTGCAAACCATAGCCAGCACCATTAGAATATCCCGGTGCTCCCTCATAAAAAGGATCAATGTTTGAACAAGCTCAACAACATCAACACTGGTTGCATCACAGCTGTACCAACAACGTAATATACCCAGACCCGAAATTCTCCCGAAACGGCGTAACCAAAATCGAGGTGCCAAAAAGTATTCTAATGAGTATACGTACTTCATTTCATAGTTTTGGGCACCAAATATTTGGTTTACGGATCGTCGTTTCGGAAAATCCTTAATGCATATGTATGAGACATGCTGGTATTTTAAGTTCGTCACACTCAGCGAGTGGAAAACAACAATAACAACTGATGACACATTGCTATCCCTCGGACTCAAATATCTCCTTTCCTAACAAATGAAAAGGGGTCATCGGAGACTTTTGTGCATTAGGAAGGCAGGAATCTTTTAGATGCTCGAATGGTTTCTTTCATCGATTGGGTTTTGATAATTATTGCAGAAATTGGCCGATCAGACAATGGAGCACTGGGGAAATGCAACACTGAAACATAAAGCGTGACGAACAGATTTTTATATGGTGTGCTTGCGCCTAAACAGTGACGACACGCGCATGCTAACGCAGAACAACATGGCGCGCTGTGTGTGAGAGAAATCGTTACGGGCCTGGGGCTATTCCACCAATACACGCAATGCCCCTTGTGGTTTATTATCCAGCTCTTGAGCTGTACCAAAAAAATCAAGGCCTCTGGACTGTTTCCAGTTAATTTTGTTCCCGGTTTACTTCTTTAGAATAGGCATGAACACGCTGTATTTTTGATGATACTAATAACCAAAACGAGCAAGTTGGTGGACGGTTTTAAACATAGTAGAACTGTGCACTACTACATGTTAAAAAATGTCACATCGTATAGCAATAGTAACCAAAAAAGACCATGCTATTTTGGAAGCCGTATTGAAAATCTGCAAAAAAAACCATGCCAAATCTTTGCGACGGTAAACTTGCTGAACAAATAGTCCAGGCTACAGACCATGTGACCCTGTTATATCATATATATAATGTTTTTCACCAGTTTCTAGACCAGTTTTTCCTACTGAATCTGAATCCAATGGATGCCAGACAAAAAACCTTGAGCATTTTCGAAGAAATGCAAAAAATCAAAATGGTCACCAAAACACTAAAAAGTCATATGTTAATTACTCAAAAGTTGTAATTTTTTGGCCTGTCCAGTCAAAACACCCATTGTGACCAATTAAAACATGATTCAATAACCACCTAATTAAGAGATTCAATATGGCCACCGATACAACAAAGCATCTGATATTATCTACTTTTGATCATAGAAATGGTAACTTGGTATATATGTCAATGCTTTAGCAATCAATATATTAATTGAAACCATTATGAATAGCTTTCAACAATTTGATAATCAAATCAATAAACCATTCAAGATGGCTCCAAAATGGCAAAAATCATTACTACATATATAGCCAAGAGCTGCCATGTTTGTGTATATCACTATAACTAATTTAGAGCAATTTAAATATAACATAATCAAATTGATTGATATCTGCAAGATGCCATCCAAGATAAGCGTTCAATATGGCAACAAATGTCAATCAGTAAAGGTCAGTAATTCATTCACGCTGTAGGCTAAATATACATATTTTGTGGTTTTTAATTGGATAATCGCTTCCAAACCAAAAATCCCAGTAAGGCTATCTTATGTGTCATTGAGTCATTATTCATAAAATATCCCAATATGGATGCCAATGGACGCCTAAAACCTACCAAAAACAAAGAAAACATATATCTCTAGACTATTAGTGATCAAATTTTTCACCGCTTAGTAAATGCCATTTCCAGCAATATTGGCTACCCATCTTGGATGGCATCTTACATGTATCGATTCCTCTGATTACCTAATGATGTGTATATTGACTTGATTGACTTACAGGGATATACACAAATATTGCAGTACTAGGTTAGACACAGCTGTCAATTATAGGCATCTTAGAGTATCGGAAGCCATTTTGGACCCTATAATGAAGGAATTTATAGTCACATTTTTAACCCTTGCGCTAGCAGTGCCAGGGTTATAGTCATGACGCACAAGGAATGAAGTCCCAATTTTGTGTGTTTTGTACATCAGGGGCTACATTTCTTATTGTATGGTGACAAAAATTTTGGTAGTGGGTAGGGGACAGCCTGCGCCAGGGACGTATAGAGCGATCTCTCGAAATCGGGGTGTAATTTGGCCGTTTGGAGCCGTTTTTTACAGAAATTTTTGCTCAAGAGTCATCGGCCTTGTGTGCATTTCCAATGGTGATGGCGAAGGCATGCCATTGAGGCAAAGGATTTGTACAGTGTGCAACTCTATGCTAAAAGTAAAGGGCCTTCTTGATCATCTGGTATACGTCTTTCAAGATAACCATTTCACTAATTAGCATTGAAAGTTTAACTACCAAGTTTTAGCACTTTAGGCATTTGACCTTACTAACAGGTCCATGGTCGCACTCACTCTACCTCTGGAAGAGGGAATATTTGAACAAACTATTTTTAAACATATCTATATTTAAAATTTCAAGTAGGCCTTCTTCTTAATAACCATAATATTAACTTGAAATATTTATTAATTTAATCATGTCTCATTATTAGAACTCAAGCTTTAGCCATTTACCGCAATCAATTTCCCCACATTCTATGTGAAAATTAAATGGCTGCAAAAATTGTTATTCTGGTTTGGAAGAGGACCAAGGACAAAATGAATTGATCTTGATAACATACTTGCTAATTCAAAACAGTTATATTGCTTAAGAGAGAGAACAGCCAAGACAGCCTTGTTTCAATACATTGTAGCCAGTAATCACTTGGCAGTAAATTTTGTGTTTATCTAGCTAAATGATAGTTATGTTATAACTTCAATTAGCACTATCCAATTCACAGTTGGGGTTGTCCTTGATTTGGACATGGCTATATATGACAGTGTTCAAGCTTTGACTTACGTTTGGCGGACATGGGTGTGAACAAAATATTTAGGGGTGAAAACAGTCAAAATTCTTGATTACTTAAATGTTTCTAAGGGTAAAATGTCATATATTTTCAGATTTTGGCACTTAAAACCCCATATTTTCACCGATTTTGAGAAAAATTCAGTTTTTTGGCCAATTTTAGCCAAAAATGGCCGTTTTTGGGTGACAAAAATTTTGACTTGCTAATTTCCTGTGAGTGGCTAGTAGTGACTAATTCTTTATGCTAATCATGTGACAGGGGTACATTTGTAATATTCAAATCATTAAATGGGATCAATCTATTTCTTTATTTTTGTAACAGGGTTAGAAAGTCGGCGGTCAGGGTGACAATTGATTTGGGAAAAAATGCAATTTTCGCCCAATTTTGTGATTGAAAAAGCCATAACTCCTCAATGGTATGAGTTATGGCGATGCTTCTTGTGTCATTTTGTTCAGTATTTCAATAGCTAAATAGTGATATAAAACTTGATTAAGTTGAATGTACTTAAAAAAATAAAGTAGTAATATGTTACCCCTACCCCTAACATTTTAGTAATATGTTACCCCTACCCCTAACATTTCGGAGGCTGAATAAAATAAAGGCCTTCGCAAAAAAAATAAGTCCTTTAAAACTGTGAGGTTTAGGCTAAACAAATATAAACTTGCTATAGCCAAGACCTCCCTCTAGAGCAAGTTTATATTTGTTTAGCCCTGAGAGTCCCAGTTTTGAAGGACTTATTTTTTTTTGCGACCGATTTTTGCTCAAATTTGAGGACTTCAGGCAGAAATATGCCTGTACAGTGCTATGGGAAAAAATTTCACCCTAGAAAATGGTATTTTAAATAGGATATCTTTCCCTTTAAGTTTCCACCATTCTGTCCACCAAATGCAAGTCAAAGCTTGAACGCTGTCATATGGGTATAGTAAACCTGGGACTGATATCTTCATCCCAGAGTAAACTTTAAGTATTCACTTGACCCTGGGACTTGACCATACTTGGTTTCAACTTTTATACTTTCAACTAGCAGTAGTTATTTATATATTTCAAGTCATTTTCATCTTGAGGACTCTTAGTTGTAGGAGTTATTAGCTGAACAATACTTTAGTCAGAAAAAGTATGTAGGGCCTACCTTTCATCAACAAACATTTGTTTATGCATGTAGAAACATAATTTGTTTTTGAAACATTATATAAAAATAACAAATAGTGAATACTCTGTATATATTTGTCACAAAAACTATGATCAGGCCCTTAGACTATTTAAATTATGTATCTTATTTGATGTGACAAATAAGATATTGTAAAAAGACAAGTGACTATATAGCATATAATTTCTACTACCTATTTGATTTTTCACTTGATCTTGGAGAAGTTGTAATGAAACTGTATGATTTTTTTGTACCCAACTTTGTATGTCCTGGCATAAGAGTAGAGACCAATGTTTACCATTTCACAAAAGTCAAATTCTGTTTTGTATTCCATTTTACAAAAAACGATTTTCACCCGATTTTCTGTTAACATGAAGAATCAATGAAAATGACCATATTACAGTCTAACGTACCTGTGGAGAGATTATCAGTCATTGAGTCATGGAGTGTTCCCAAAAAGTTGGCCTTCCATGCCCGACTCGTTCGTTGTTCACTAAACATCTTGAGATTACAACAAACAATTTGAACAGGACAAACGGTATTTGAAAGCTAAGACTGTGCCTTTCGAAGGTGATTAAGTATCATGTCACAACTATATTTTGTAGTTGGCAAAGAGGGCACTTTTTCAAGTTTTTTGAGACAGGATGTACATGTAGATACCTGCTGTATAATAAGCAAGGGTTTACATGCATCGTTGATGCTCCTGTTTGTAAAATATTTCTTATGGTTCTAATTACTTTCTTGACAGGCAAAACACCAGGATAGATACCAAATTGCAGTCAAAAGTAGGTCACGATCAGGCACTTTATTGTATTGATGGCCATATTGAATTCATTGATTACGTGGTTACAAAATCATATGTTAATTGGTTGCAATGAATCTTTTAATGAGACAGGCTAAAAATTACAACTTTTGAGTGAACAAGAGATGAATGTTTTGTGTTTTGCTGGCCATTTTGATTTTTTGCATTTCTACAAAAATGCTCAAGGTTGCTCGTCTAGCATCCATCGGATTCAGAATCAGCATAAAAACTGGTCTAGAAACAGTTCAAAAACATATATCTAATAAAACAAGGTTGCTATTAGTTATCAATGAATCTGTAGCCTGGACTAAAACCACATGCCGAACGATGTTCTTGGATGTCTAAAGGGACCATTTTATAACGAGGGTTTCGCCTGGCAAAATCAACAAGAAAGTGCATTATACCATGCTGTAAGTTTTAGGTATAATGGGCTTGGGTGTAACATTTAAGCGTCCGCCAGCGAGCTTGTTGAATCAAGATGGTCGTCCAACCTCTAGCCTTATTAATCTATGGCCCGTTTCACAGTAATTGCCAACTTTTTGTCAACCTGGGGGTCATTTTTTCAAACTAAGTGTCAAGCTTTGTTATTTGTTTTCTAATGTGTATAAGACTATAAATTTTAAGGAAAAATAGAAAGCACACCTGAATCCTTTCTCTTATTATTTTTTTTTTAATCCAGGAGAGTTTGAAAATTGAGCCATTTTTGTAAAAAATGCAAATAGGTCTTAATGGAAAATTTAGATTTATTGCCAAAAGAAATTAGGGAATGTCTTCATTAATGTAAAGTATGCACCTTAAGGTAATACCAGCTGAAATATGGAACATTGACGCTTGAATTTGGAAAATTTAAAAAACAAAAAAACCGAAAATTAAAAAAAAAAAAAACAGTTCTTGACATAAAAAAGTTTTATTATAAAATCAAAAAGCAACAGAGCAGAGTGATTGTTTCATGAATTGATTGAGTGGTAGGCTGTGAAGAAGAACATTTGTAGGCAATGCAAGCAAATCGCACCAGCAGATAATGCTGTATGTCCAACGTGTGGACGTGGACAGTGAACAGAATTTTGACGTAAAAGATTATCGTTATGACATTATTAAATCAAAAACTGATTTTAAGCTTCTATAAATATGATAACACTACTAAACTGTCCCCTTAGTGAAGGCTTTGTTTCATCATTCAGGCCCTTCCAATATTCCAAGCTGTAGATTTGCATGGTTGCTTGATTGAAGCTTGCGGTGGACGTGACCATGAAATGTGAACGGGGGCAATTTTTTGAAAAATTTACTAAAACGATCGAACCTCAAAGAAGTTGGTAGTCAAAACATGGAACAACTAGAAAAATACTATAAAAAATTTAAAGTTGCAGACCTCCTCGTTTTGAGATATGCAAACTTGAGTTTGTTGGACGTGACCAAATGTGTTGGAAGTGACTGGTGTGAAAGGAAAAATTTAATGATGATAGAGCAAGCCATTTTACAGTGGTTGTCAACTTTTAGTACCAAATTACTAGTACAGTGAAAGTGCTTCAGAGATACAGTAACACAAACATAGAAATTACTTCATAAAGACAAAGGCTTCTGCAAAAAGGGTTGGACGTGAAAACTTGTGAACGGACAATTGCGGACAAGATTCGAATAACCATATATGCATTATCAAGGACCCGTCATCCAGTCATTTATAATTTTGTGTGGGGCTTATCATGAGGATTGTCTTTGTAATGATTACAATAAAATCCACAGATATCAACCACAGGAGTGTCAGTGTTGTAATTGAATAAAATGGTATTCAATGTGAACGGAATGTCCCGTCCAACATCAAATTTTGATTGCTCCCTATAAGTTTTGAGCACTCTGTACATATATTGTAACATGGTAATAAAGTGTCACTAGTTGCTAAAAAGTAACTCAAAAGTAAAAATTGACAGGTTCTAAAGAGCTAATAGGGCAGCTGAAAACAAAAGGGACATGGATTTTTGGTTGCCCATCATATCAGTCAAATTTTGACCATTTGGGGGGGACCGTTCTCTGAAAACAAGCACCAATAAGATGGTTTAGGTATGGGAGGTCGGTCTAGTAGAGATCTAAATAAACCACACAAAGAGTGACTCTGTATCACCTTCCTGTAAAAAAATCCTATAGGTTTTCAGTAAAAATTCCAAAAGTTGGCAATTACTGTGAAACGGGCCCTATCTCTATGAGAAAAATAGTAATCTGCCCACGAAAATCAGTACTCTCTACTAATTACACCTACTGAAGAGATATAAAATCTCTAAAAGAACTACACTATCAAACGTACTATGACAAGGTAGGGGAGAGAGTAGTGCACATATAAAATGGTTTCAGGCGGCAAATATGCCACCAATTTTGCAGTCGTGATTATTTGTTACAGTCTAAAAAATTGCATGTATGCATGATGGTTTAGGTATTTTAGGAACATATATCGCAAAAAAAATGAGGGGGGCGTTATTAGAGTAGGGGCGTTTTACAGACAATTAGGGCAGTGGGAAAATCCCGATGTGCTGTTGTGATGAGTGTCACTCGTGAGTTCAACAAACAACCTGTAAGTAATGACTTATTGGACAGAGTAGTTGTTAATTTTAGCTTGTGAGCTATAACTCAGATTGAGAAATTTGAATAAAGTGGGGTTTGGACAAAAGACAAAAAATCTTGTATGTGTAGCTAGTGAATGAATGTCAAGTATCATTATTGTGTAAACGTCGGGTGTTAAAGGCGCAATGAGAGATTTTTGGGGCATCCATATATTGTGTCTGATATATTTTCAGATAAGACTCCCAACGTACTTGTGCCCTGGACATCCCGGTGCCGACGCCTATGTCTACGTGGTGAAGGCAAAGTCTTCTGATTCAATGAATACAGAAATTAACATGTATACTCAAAATAATCATCAAGTTCCAGCCCAGTGGCGTAGCCAGAGGGGGCAGAGATGTTTTGTCGGTACATGAGGGTCCGTCGGTACATTTGTCTAAAAAGCTGTAAGTTCCTTTTTATATGATAGAGCTTCATGAAAATTGGTTACTATTAGTAACTGCTTTATTGGTTAATATTCCTGCCCTATTAGTATCCTTGCGTTGGTGAAAATGTGATCCCCCCACCCCGTCTTCAGAATTTGGAGGCAACGGTAAAAAAATTTGGCGAGCCGTAAAAAGAAATGTTTGTCGGTACAATACACGTGTCGGTACATTCACAAATCTGTGCCCCCTCGTCAACAAAATCCTGGCTACGCCACTGTTCCAGCCAATGAGCATGTGGTATGTTGTGATGGGGGAGCTCTTAGTGGAAATGTGTGGCTGAGAAGGGTGTCATTTTAAACCTTATAATTTTGTTACTAGTGGATAGCTATGGTGGTCCTCTCTCCATTGGTACCACAGTGAGTACCAGCATGAGTAGCATAACCAGCTTTTTTTCAGAGGGGGCAAGGGGGCACATATTTCCGGGGGGGGGGGAAGCATAATATTAAAATTTGTTAGTATATGTTGTTTTCACTGTAAATTAGCATGTGTGCAGAAATTCAGGGGGACAGACATAAAATGTAGAGGTTAAAATCCAAAGTTTTAAACAAAAAACCTAGAAATATCAGATTTTTGTATAATTTTCTGATTTATTTTTTTGTAAAAGTGGACCTGACCAATAAACATGGTCCTTTTTGGACTTTTTTAACATTTCATCACTAAAAATGCACTATATAGCTATTAAATTCAACCTATGCATAATAATAATGTGTATTTTAACGCGCGACATATCCACGTAAACGTGCTCAAGGCGCTGTGCATTGCGGCAGCCATGAAAGGCGCTCAGCACATCAGAGAAACCATAATACCAGAACAGATTTATGCGAAGAAGCTCGATTTTAGAAGCAGGAGGAAACCGGAGTACACCTGCGGGAACGAGTATGGATCGAGAAACCAAATTCACATAAAGCCACCGAGAACGAGCCCCTGCCGGGGATTGAACCCGAGACCTCATTGGTGAAAGGCGAGGGAAGATACGCTACGCCAACCCGCTCCCCAAGTCTCTGCCAGTCTCACAATTTTTGTCAGTGTCTGAAAGGGCATCGAATTTAATAGTAGGACTGTGTTCAAATGGTTATATCTTGCTCAAAACTGAACAGTCTATGATATGGATCAAATGGACTGTAAAATTCTCAGGGCAAAATCACCCACTCCCAAGTCTCAAATATAGTATCCATTTGAGCAGGTTTGGTCTCTAAAAGGGTATCTATTTGAACAGGTCTGGTCTCATATTGGGTACCATTTTATCCATTTCTGGTCTTATATAGGGTTCCCTCCAGAACCCAGGCTCATGTACTGCTTACTCCCTGAGACTACTAGTGACACAGGGATAAAGGATACAAAGGCCTTATTCCATCCAGGACTCAATATTTTTTTCCGTAGTTAACATTTGCTATGGCAGTAATACTATACAGTATAAGTACGGACTTGTGTTTATTTTCAATTAAAGATAGTAGAAAAGCCGATTTACAAATAAATTGGCGTGAGTAGGATTTGAACCATCAACCTTCAGATTGTGAGCGCATACCATATTACCACTAGACCACAGCAGATTAGCTGCTGAGGTGGTGTTTTTTTATTCAATATAAACCTTATATTTTAGAATGGGAGGGCCTTATATGCATGATTCTAGCAGAATCTATGACGAAGCGAAACTCAATTCAATGCACGCGAGGATCAAGTAAATGATACAACCCGAGAAAGTAAATAGATTCTGCTAGAATCATGCATATAAGGCCCTCCCATTCTAAAATATAAAATATAATTATGGCCGCTTGAAACTCTGAAATAAAGACTGAAATACATTAGCGCTCGTTCACTGGTATCCACATCAACACAGTCCTCTGTGGCCTAGTGGTAATATCTCATGCCTAGAAAGCGAGAGGTCCGGGTTCGAGACCGTGTATTTTTCTTCTTTATTTAGTTCTGTGCTCGCCAATATAAACCTTCACAGAATAAAGGTCATCAATAGATACATAAAATAACATACACAATCAAATTTTGTACTATACTTATTGAACTGTGACTGAAAGATGCTGCTGCTATTCAAACTACAGAAAATAATATTGCTTCCAGGACCACATACATTTGACTCGTCTCATAGCAGGCGCGGATCCAGGGAGGGGGCACGCGCCTCCCGGTAATTCTGAGACTACTCTGCAAAATCTTGCAAAATCAGCCCATTTTGGACAAGTTTAACCTTTCAGCCCCCCGGTAATTTTGACGTTTTTCAAATCCTAGATCCGCCCCTGCATAGGGCGGCTACTCACTGTTTTCTTTTCCAATCTGACTCTGATGTTTATGTTGCAATTGCTTACTCTAAAAATAAGGGGTTCCCAAAAGATAAGTTCCCCCCTAAAATTCGAGGACATTTTGTTGCATAACTTCACTTAAAACTACATGTTTAGAAAATTTCAAAAAGTTTTGAAGACAGGAAACATTTGGCTCTGCCACAAACGTTGTTGCTTTTCAAAAAACACTTTTGCCATCAACACACACTCCCTTTTTCCAAAAATGTTGTCAGAAAAGTGGCACTTTACCGTATTCAAAGGTCTAAAGTCAAGAGAGTATCAATTTACAACGACTTCGTTTCCTTTTTTATATTCATTGCGGTCTGAAGTAAATAAAATTAAAACATGAACGCATAGGCAAACAAATGAACAAACAAGACAAATATGCAAACAAACAAACAATCAAATGAGATTTGAGTAAGCAACACCACTCGAAATGTGAAGTAGATCGACACCTAAAGGAGAACTGGCTCAACGCAGTGGAATTATCCAGCGAGCATGGAACCACATTCATCAACAGAATATCAGCAAATTGGTAAACAGCACGTGTAAACACTAAAATGATGTCATCAGTGCAGATGGAGGAAACATTGACTATTGAGTCTCACCCTGAATGACAAAACAATTAAGTATTTTTACTTGAAACGGGTATTTCAAAACATTACCTCTTTCGGTCATAAAAAAGTGGAACATGCAAAGAAAAAAATTGTTATTTAAAGCTACACATTATTCTTTATTTTCCTGCATTATGTCTTATTTGTTTGCCATGCGTCAATGTCTTAAGCTTCACCTCAGATCGCAATGAATATGGAAATGAAAGCGCTTCTTGTAAATTGTAATTCTTACTGTAGGTTAGACTTTTGAATACGATAAAGTGCAACTTTTTCTGACATTTTTGGAAAAAAGGAGTGTGTGTTGATGCCAAAGGTGGTGTTTGAAAAGCCAACAACTTTGTGACAGAGACCAAATGTTTTCCTCTCTTTCAAATATTTAAAATTTGCCAATCATCCAGTTCTAAGCAAAGTTATGCAATGAAATGTCCTTCAATTTTAGGGGGAGGAACTTTTATTTTGGGGAACCCTTGTAAAGAATAATAAATTGAATTGTAAGACAAGGACCATAGACGAACGCCACGCAATCCAAGACCGTAGAAAAAGATCATTCATTTGTAATTACCTAAATAAATACATTAATGAAATAAAGACGCAAACATCATCACGAACAGCGTCGCTATGAGACAAGTTGAAAAGATGGGTCCCTGGAACACCAATTGTGGATGCGAATAGTCCTCTGCGATATAAGGTATACCTTAAAACAAGGATTATATGCAAACATTCTTTTTATACTTAATGTAAGCCATGGATTAACCTCTATCAGCTGATCATAAAGTGCTGAAAGTCCTAATGTGATGAATTATTAGCAGGAGAAAGTGAAGACACATGTAAATGTCAACCATGAAGCTGTGTCCAAAGGCATTGATCAGTGGTTCTCTATTAATTGCATACGGGCCAGTGAGTACCTACAGGGGCGGTCCAGGATTGAAAAACTTCAAAGTTACCGGGGGGCTGAAGGCTTAAACTTGTCAAATGGTTGATTTTGCAAGATTTGCAGAATTACCGGGAGGCGGCGCGCGCCCCGCGCCCCTCCCTGGTCCGCGCCTGACCTAACGCATCTCAAAATCTGTTGAGTATACCTTGTTTTGGTATCTTCCTGTACATTTCACAGCTGCTCAGTGGCTAATCACCACTGGTGAAGGGCCGGGGCTGGAAAAAATAATCCAATTTTCCCAGGAATCCAAATTTCCTCAAAGGTTGCCAAAATTTCCTGCCAAGATTTCAAAATTTCCATTCAATTCTGAATTTTTTTAATTAAAGGACACAATTTCCCTCCCAATATTAAAAATGTCTGGGAATGTGATTCCCATATCTCCCTTTTTTCCAGGCATAGATCTGCCCCACAGGGCTATTGAGAACACATAGCATGCAGTGGATCACCAGGCAGGCAGATGCTTCATTGTGGGCAATCTTGCTCCCCCTCTTGCCCCATGTGAATTAGTGATTTTCTGCAAAGTGCAATTATGCAGCAAAAACAACATAGGCCTTTACCTATACTTAAAAAAATAATATATGCTTCCCCCCGAAAATATCTTATGTGCCTCTCTTTGCCCCCCCCCCCCCTTGAAAAAAAAGCTGGTTATGCCACTGATAGCATAGCCAGTAGTGAATTGCAGCTCTGCCAAAGATCATACAAGTGGCGTAACCAGCTTTTTTAAGAGGGGGGCATTAAGCATAAGGGGGGGGGGTGGGAATCAAGGATTTTTTTTCTACAGTCGGATCACAATCTGAAGAGCGTGGGGTGGAGGAGGGGGGTTAGCAATTAACAATACAGGCAGCCCAGTGGGTAAAAGGCTATTTTCTACCACGCCCGGTGCCTAGCAGCGCCAGGCACCATATATCTGACAAAATGAAAATTTGTTAGATAGTGTAGGCCTTTGTTGTTTTCAATGTAATTGCCACATGTACAGATTATCGCTAATTTAAAGGGGGCAAAGATTTCCCCCCCCCCCTTGTTGATGCCACTGATCAGATAATAATAGATATACTGGCTTTATAAAGCATCATGCTATAAGATCACAGCGCTGTGCCTATTATTATTGTTGTCAGGAAATCATTTCGCTTCACGAGGCTGGCAGCTGGCGAAGCGCACATTCATATCAGCACTAGACTGTAATAGTCCCCATAACAGCTTCCCAAATTTCGCTTGGGTCAATTAGGCAAGTGAGTAAAAAGTGCCTAGCCCAAGTGTACAACACAATGGCGACAGCAGGGCTCGAACCCACAACCTTGGGAGCATGAGTTGGCCGTCTTATTCACTGTACCACGTGCCCTCACAAAAAAAATCCTGGCCTTCTCTTTTAGCTTTCCTCGGCTTTTTATAGAAACTCTATATATAGAACATTACTACCTTTGTTATAAACTCCATGTATTATTCAATAATTCAACCAGTGCCTGGTATGGGCCGGGATATGTAACCGCTCACCGCGGTCCCCAGTGAAAAACAAAGCCAAAGGGAAACCCCCGGGAATCCCTGTATCGCAGTTTTTTTAAAACAAAATGCGCAAAATTAATAAGTACCTAATTATGCACATCGCGAGGCATCGCTTTCAGCGCGTATCGAATGTTTTATTTAAGCGCATTGCTGCTAGCCATATTTTTGCCAAATTGCCCGAGTGCGCTTCCAGCTATAATGGTGCTTTGAGCAAAACAATTTGGTATTACAGAATGGTTTTAATCTACTGCAGGCACACAACAAAAATGACAGCCAGTAAGAAACTTTTTGACCATCATAGCCAGGATTTGAACCCAGGGAACTTCAAACTCAAACACTGATGCTTTACCATGCGAGTCAGATGGAAAGGACCAGTGTATTATACCTACAGTGGTCTTCAGTTCAATCTGTGGGGTGACACTGATGTACAAATGCCCATAGACAATTTCGATATTGATAGTGATAGCGCCACCATTTTCGATAAGTACATAATTATTTATGCAGTATTACGTATTGACCGGGATGACGTAGCGTAATAGCGCAGGTACGACTGGCGAACTATAAGATTACAGATTTCATGACAGATCAGTGTGCATCCATTCTCTTGGATCGAGTGTCTTGGATCCTGGTTCAATCCTAGTGGTGTTTCCTATGACATTTTCCTTTCTATCGTTCACGTGTGTGGGTTTTCTACCTTGTTGTTCATTCAATAGGTACTAAAAGATGAGGATATACATTACCATGGTGTTACCAATCCAAGTAGATGACAAGTGGATTATGGTGAGAGAGTTACAAAAATTCATGCTCCAACTTTGAGACTTCAAGTTTGTAATCGATTTATGATATTTTTACTCCAGAGGTCAGCTTTAATTTATGTGGAAAGGGTATTTGGTGAAAAGAAGAAATTGTGATTTTTGTCTAGTGACATCTGGTAGACGGGTTAGTTCCTGGTATTTTTTAAGTTGAGTAATTTTTAATGATGACTGCAAAGTTATCCTTCAAATAGGTTTTGTCTTTGTATTGATCAGTGTTTTGTTAACTTGGACCTCTACAAACCCAAAGAAAGCTCTTAATTCATAAGTGGTGGTACCGAACTATTTTGGGGCGGCGATTTGGTGAAGGGGATGGGGTAAGACTACAGTGGAAATACACAAATAGTGATCATTTTTAATAAACATGTGACTGTACATTAACGAGGTTTCTCAGATGGATGTTGGACTACAAACATTATGAAAATATATTTCAGTCCTTAAAACCAATTATTTGTAAAGACAAATTTATCTATTTATGTGATATTTGCATTTTTATGAGGAATGATCAAGAAATGCTTTTGTGAGGATTACAAAAATACGCAGTCCTGAAACCCACCGATTCCCCATTTTGTTTTAAAAAGAAAATGATCAAGGAGTTACGTCATGTATTTACCTGACCCTAATGGCAGGTTTATGCAGAAGGGAGTGACTTCAACTTTGGTTTGGGTAGGGGTGTGCAGTACGAAGTGTCGAACTTGGGATTGGGAACTCACTTTTTGGCATAAAGTAGGGACTGTGAACTTTTTGGCAAAAGTAGGGACTTCGGAAACTGATTTTTTGGCCAATTTTATGGATTTGGAAACTGAATTTTGGCCCACAATTTGAGGTTTATTAGTGAAGAACTGGCAAAATTTAGCTATGGAACAAAATTTGTTGAGTTTTGTGGCAAAGTAGGGGCTTAAGAGACATGAGGACATTTCCAGAAAGACCGACCCTATTTTTTCCCAACACCTGGCGTTTTTTGATATTTGGAATGTTTACCAATGCTTAGATCACACCTGAAGTAAAATAAGCCGAATACGCTGTCTTACGTAATAAGATGATGATTTAGTATTAACTGTCGTGCACGACAGAAAAGCAAAGCACGGTTTTTATGGGGACCATTGCTGATAGCGGGCAAGTTCAATTCAAAGTTTGCTGTTTCTTTTGTGCTTGTTGGTCCAATAACCTTGGAAAATGTTCTCGGTAGGTGGTCTACAAAACCGATCAAGTGCAATTTCATGAGAAATTTGTATTTTCAAACAAAATCTCATCCTGTCCCACTTTGAGACAATCACACAACTTGAAAAAGAATATAAAGAACTGCAGAAAAGGCAGGAATGGGGGTCAGAACAATGTGGTGCAGTGAATCAGCGGCCCGCCTCATAAGCATAAGTTTGGGGTTCGAGACCCGCTGTCGCCAATGTGTTGTGCAATTGGGCAAGGCACTTTACCTAGCTGCCTCTCTCCACCCAGGAGTAAAAATGGGTACCAGCATATGTGCTGGGCATGCCTAAAAGACTCGCGTGACGGGAGGAGTGGCGAACCCCCACAGCAACATTATATGAGGGAGTATGGCCCAAATGCCAGGACAGAGAGATGGGCACTCCGCCTGCGGGCGCACCAGTTGCATTTTTTGGGGTCTGACTGCCGCACATTCCTGTACTGCCATTTTTGGGTAGGGAGTACCAGATGGTAATTTACCAGTGTGCATAGATGGCTCGGATAGACAGTAAGCATGGTATAGGCTGCCATACGAGTAGAATCTTGGCCCAAGCACCGTCAAGCTAGGCTTAAAGCAATAGATGGCACATTTTTTGAGAGCGGGGGGGGGGCCCCCATTTTTCAAAATTTTGATATTTGTGGTAATTATGTAGGAAAAACTAAACCTGCAGACGCAGAATGCCTCAAAAATACGTATATCATCAAAATAATCGATTGTGTTAATTAGAATTGAAATCCCAGATTGTGCTTAACGGCAGAGCTGAATGCTACTTTTATGTCCGTCCATGATGAATTAGTGCAACCTCAAGGAAACGGACCTCTAACTTGACTTGCTGAAACTATTAAAACAGAATAATGGATTGAGCGTAGACACGTGTATGGCACTATTTCCCGGCTATTTCATATTGGAAGGCGTTCCAGCAAGCGTTGAATTATTATCGGAGATCCACGATAATAATTATTCTAGTTACAAAATTCTTGTTTGCGACACATAGACATTTTCGAGCCTTACATTCAAGGTACAGTTTACTAGCCAGTTACCCCCAATGCAACCGTGTAAAAATCATCAATTTTTTTGAAAAATTGGGGCACTCTTCAAAAAAATGAGCTATATTGCATTAATTAGTTTTATTGCCCATTTTCATGAAAATTACCTTATTTGTTTGATGAAAAACAAGCATTGAGAGACATAATGGGTATTTTGAATTTTGGGAAAATGGCTTTGTGACTGATCTGTAAAACAGGATGATCACAGGGAGGTTCTGCAGTAATACTATACTATTAGGAACTTTTGAGTGGGAGTTCTAGGTTTTTCAGGTAGTTAAGGTGGGTGACCCATCCTGGTCTGCAGTCTTTATATCAGTTTACCTGCCTCCATGGCATATCATCAGAGACATATGATTTAAAATTTGAGTTAAATCAGTCGAGTCTTGGATAGTAGAAGCAAAAAATGGTAGTAAATTAACCAACAGGACTGTGTGTGTGTGTTAATGTGGTCGACCACATTTTTGTTCCATAACATGAAAATAAAACATTTCCTGGGTGGGCCTTTAATTTCACTTGGGTAATGAGATAAACAACTTTTTTTACCCAAAAATCACAATTTTGATGAAGTGGGGGAGGGGTTGTCGATTGGGTCACCCATCGTTAAGAATTATATTTTATTTTTCTTTTGAAAAGAAAATCTGTTAACCCACAAGAAGGATAACACATTAAAGGACACTATCAGTGATTGCTAAATCAGCAAATCGAAAAAAAAATCTTAAAAATCGATTTTTGCATGTATGTAACAAGTACAGGTATCCTAACATACACTGGCAAATGATAAGACTCTGAAGCAAACCTAATAAGGACAGAATCGGAGATTGAGTCATTACTGTGCGAACGGACCACTTACTAAAAAAGTAATTGAAGGAGAACGATTTGAACTCAGCCGTTTTCTTCCTTTTCGTCAATTTCTACAGCTGGAAAAGTAATTATGAGAATTCTACAGAACTTATCTTCACCCCCCCCCCCCCTAGAAGCTATCCTGCAAATTCAAACTTTTCAATCACTGATAGTGCCTAAAAAGTGTTAAAAAAAAAAAAAAAACTTCAAATTTGGCACAAAAAACTGGGATTAATTTTTCTAGGGTGCCAAGAGCTGGCAATTATGGTATTATGATTTCACCCATAATTCCCTGAATGTAAAGCATATGTATGAGTTTTTACTTTGTATGACGATGTGTTAGGTAAATGCAACTGTATTTACTTATTTTACACATTTATATTAAGATATACCGGTAAGGAGAAGGTGATGAGAGTAGCTAAGCAATGAGAAAATAGGATGGAAAAGATTTCTTTTATGTATATTTTGTTGTATTTTGCATGCATGGTTGTTTATACATAAGAGTGTGAAGGTGTTTAAAATTCCCTATAATTACGCATTGCCTCTTCCAGGAATAGCCAAAGTACAAAAATTTTCATGTCATGTCTGTAGAATTTTGTACTATGAAGATAATTGATATTGCTGTAGAATGTGTATGTAAGTAGACCTGGGAAGCTTACTATTTGTGAGCATGTGAATGAGGAAGGTTGATGTCTCCTTGCAGGTTTTTGACTGTTGTGTAAAAAAATGTTGGTCTACTATTTATTGCAAGTGAGCAGTGAGCAGAAGAAAATTCACTTCAGTCCCCGCAGAAGAATCGTGGCCATCGTATTACATACCTGGCGCATATACAAAGCGTTCAGCGTAAGACAAAGGGTACGTGCTTGCATCCCATTTACAGAACTGCGTAAATACGCTACATTACCGCGTTGCTATGTGCGTGCCAAGTGTTCCACGCTGGCCACAAATTATTTGCGGGAACTGAAGTATTAACAGGCACAATGAACACTCGCATATGTGACATGATCCAATCCGCCAAGACCTAAGTTAAAATTTTAACCCGTGAGCGCTACCAGCCATTCAATTTGATTGGTCATTCATGGAGTTATATGATGTAATTAGCCAATCAGAGGCATGGTAAAAAAGCTTAAAGGGCTGTGGCCGATTGTTAATAGCCTCGTCCCCAGAACATTTTACCGGAAGTGGTCAAAATTTTGGTAACTGAAGAAAGCTATTAAATCAGAACACCCCCTTTATGGTGCATACCAGGGGGTTCTCACTTTTGGTTTGGATAGGGATGTGGGGCCGGGTGTTTAAACCACTACCCCAAAACCAGAAATGACAGATTTGCTACTCATCCTTATCCCTGCTTTGGTGGAGGTTTTGGGGCGAAGCCCCAGAAGCTGAAAAAGTAACTTTTAGAATGTATTTTGAGCCATTCTGGCAGCACTATTTTTTCACACTCATGGTTTGCATGCATTCTTCATATCTGATTGACCTTTGGAAAATACACTTGCAACAAAGCATCTCTTTCATATTACCAATTGGCAATAAAAAGGGGGACGCTCAATATGCCAAAATGGCTGAAAATGCAACTCTTCTCGCAGCACATCCCCATCCCCCTTTTCCACCTAAGAACCCCCCCCAGATATATGAAAAAGGTACAATGTATTATGATTGGTTACTTCTTATGTAATGAGACAAAATTGTAAGAAATGTTAACAATTTGTTTTTCATTATCCACTTTTATGTAATTTCAGCACAATATAATAGAAGCCATTATATAAATTTTAGGTGGAATTGGGACTTTTTATTGGGGCTTATTCCATAAAGGCTTGATTGATGTTTTCATCAAGCCTTACACCAAGGATTCGTCCAACTTTGGTAAAAGTGTCATACAGAGTCCCAAGGATGCAAATGAGGTATTACATTCTGTCGGTGCCGTATGAGGTGTGCAGTAGGTGCAGGTTTAAATGGCATACGTTATGAAAAATCTACCAACTTTTCCAGGAATTCAGCAGATTTATTTGTGAAAACAACCACATCCTAGCTTATTTGGTTAGAGAACATTTGCAGTGATAATTTCTATGTATTTATTGTTTTTGATTCTCCATTCCCCTTTTTGGCATTAAAAAAAATCCATTTTATCTGCAAAAAATGGTGAATTTCGGGGACCCCCGATTTTGGCAAAATAACAACATCTCTTTGATTTGCATCATTTTCAAACAGAATGCAATATGGTAAATATACACCTGGCACAAAAAGTATCTCGGCATGTTTTTCGATCAGTATTGTGTCAAGTCAGACCATTTTGAAAGTTTTCTAAATATACATTTTGTTGCCTAGTTCTTGCTCTTTCATTTAACACCTAGCTTGTAAAAAAGCATGCAAAAATGGCTGAGATAGAGCGCCCGAAAGACGCAACCCCCCCCAACCAAAAGTTGCAGTTTTTGGATTTTTCCAATGGTCACTGTGTGGTACAACGCAATTGTGTATTGATTTTACACAAAGAGGTTTTCCGACTGAATGAGCGAGAAAGCCTACTTGCAATATTGATTGTGGTACACATGTTCGTGTCCCAGTACACTGCAATGCCCATTGAAAAATCCAAAAACTGCAACTTTTGGTTTGGGGGTTTGAGTCTTTCGGGCATTCTATCTCGGCCATTTCTGCACGCTTTTTTACAAGCCAGGTATTAAATGAAAGAGCAAGACCTAGACAATAAAATGTATATTTCGAAAACTTTCAAAATGGTCTGACTTTGACACAATACTGATCGAAAAACATGCCGAGATACTTTTTGTGCCAGGTGTAGTTTTAAAATCCATACAAAGTATTGTATACAGTTATTTAGTAAAAGAAATAGGTGCACATGCATGTGAAATGTTGCATTAACTCGTCCTTCCATCTGATTGGAAATGAAAGCCATTGTCAATATTTGTTAAGAATCAACGGCAAAAATAACGCGATCCAGGGTGAAAATGAAATTGTATTAATACCAAGTTTTCGGCCACTATTCCTTTTTAGAATTTTGTGAACTTTCAAAATTAAAAAGTGGCATACCCTTTTGTGAAAAACAAAACAAAAATAACAAAACTTTATTGTGGAAAACACCCTCTCTCAAGATTCTATGCACAAGCATGGGTACCCCGAAAGTTTTGCTTTTTGAATATGATGGGTCCAGATGATATCAAATTCACAATTTCTACCTTTATTCTGGGTGGATCAAACCATGTGACTAGACAAAAACTTTATGATGGTCAATTTAAAGGTGAAGTATTTATAGGTCATTTCTATTAATGTTTTTAACCCATCAATTCATTGAATTGATGGTTATTGCTATCAAGAGCGGCGTGTCTTATTTTCTCTACTAGTCGGGCGTTTTATTTGCATTTCTGACGGAAAGCTGCTTAGTGGGAGTCAGATACTGGGGGAATTTCGTGTTGGGCTTGATTTTTTAAATTTCAGTGACGGGAGTCAGTTTGGGTAACTTTTTTGTCTTTTTGTCAAGTTTTGGACATCATTTGATGCCGCGCTTGTCGTCTTTCTTACTGAATGCCATTGGTTTATGTGTGCACTTATTAACCGGTTCTAGCAGGGTTCTGCATGTGAAAATGAAACTTGATAGGCCTACCATCTACCAAGGGCTTACCAGGGACTGAGGTCAAACCTGTTCATGCTAAGTTTGAAGGT